>JAJONR010011159.1:0-17683 GCA_029582245.1 Solanum etuberosum | reverse complement strand
CATGCATGATAGAATAAAGCTGAACAATATACATAACTGAACAAAGCATATAACTGAGCAATGATATAATCTGAACTGAATGTAAATACTGAGATATACTGAATACTGAGTTAACTGAATGCAATGACCAAGTACATGATATGCTGAGTCTGAATACTGAACTGTAATTGATAACCTGGTCAATGCACTAGAATCTGACTGTACTGTGGGAGCTACTAATAACTGACATAAAATATTATGAGCTAAATGTGGAGTCCGATGAATACGCCCCTTCGAGAGGACCCAATATACCCTGCAGAGGTATAAAGGCATGACTGGCGTGATCACTAAAATGATGCCCACATAGGGGACTTCCATCCTACAGAGGCACGTAGTTCTGGGACTATATGGGTACGCTGAACCCTAGTCCAACTCGGTGTTAAGTCTACTCCCAACTGAATATGTATGTAACACATTATGCCTGAAGACTGTAAAACATGGATAACTCGATGTTCTGACATGCAAACTCAGAGAATGCAACAATTATATCTGATAATATAACATTCGTAAACTGAAGCATTTATATAACTGAAATTGCTGGCCTAGCATGTGTAATTTATAAAATAAAGGAACTACATAGCTAGGGTTCTGAATTTCATGCAAGAAACTGAGCAACAACATGATAATCTGATTTGGATAATTCTAACAGCTAAAACCCAAAAATTTCTAACATTCAAGAAACCCTAGGTCTAGATAATATCAAGGGAATCAAGATTCTGACTGAATTCTAGGGACCTAATGGGTGAAAGAAACCCACTAGTGAAATCCCACATACCTGGTGATGAATTTCACGGAGAAATCTTTCAATTTCGGGGCTGGAACTGATGGAATCTTACTGCGTTCTTGAACTAGGGTTCTTGACCTCTTTCTCCTCTTACGCTCTAATTTTTCTAAGTTTTGATTAATGATCTGACTTAGGTAAGTTCTAGTTATTTTTCTAGGCTAAAACTGACCAAACCTACATAGTTTAGGTTTAAACGACGTAGTTTAGGGGTCCAACGCATAAGGAAAAGACCAAAAGACCCCTGACTTAACTGATGTCGGGAGCCACTGACGGATGGTACCGACGGACCGTGGATGGACCGACGGTACGTTCTGGTCAACCGTCGATGGGTACTGGGACTTGAATTCTGCGGGTCTGAACCACGGCCTAGACCACAGACGGTGGTCTGACCTACGGTCCGTAGGTCCTGGCGTATGTCCAGACTTGGCCAAAATTCCTGGGCCTTCTTGGGAGGAGCTACAGGTGGCCATTCACAGACCCCACCTACGGTCTGTGGGTCACTCTACGGTCCGTAGGTGGCACCATGGGTGGCTCCTGTAACTTCTGAAATTCTACATTTTTGGTCTATATAGGATACGGGGTGTTACATTATCTCCCCCTTGGGAACATTCATCCTCGAATAAAGACTAAACTAGTTGAAATAGAGGGAAGGAGCTGCAAACCCTACCACAAAAATACTAAAACTGATTTCTGACTGAACTAAGTTCCAAGGACATGCAAATAAGCTGAAAATGCAAGTAGAAACTGAAGGAACATGATACTAAGACTGAATCTGCGCATGAATGACTAAAAAACTAAAGAGGAACTATTACCTCAAGCTGGAATGGAATTGGAAGGAAAGAGATGAGGATACTTTGCCTTTATTATTGCTTCTTCTTCCCAAGTAGCTCCCTCTACGGACTAACTCCTCCACAAAACCTTAACTGAAGCGACTTCTTTGTTTCTCAACCCTCTAACTTGAAGATCAAGAATCTCAACTGGCACATTCTCATAAGTGAGACTATCTTTCACAACCAAACTCTCTAAAGGTACTATGGATGCTGGAGCACCCACACATTTCTTCAACAATGAAACGTGAAAGACCGGATGCACTGCTGCTGGTTCTGCTAGCAACTCTAACTCGTAAGCCACTTTACCAACCTTTTTCAAGACCTTGTAAGGGCCTACATATCTAGGACTAAGCTTTCCTTTCTTGCAAAACCTCATCATCCCCTTCATAGGTGACTCGTTCAAGAAACCCAATCATCAACTTGGAACTCTAAGTCCCTTCTCCTTACATCTGCATAAGACTTCTGACGACTCTGGGCTGTCTTAAGTCTATCTCTAATGAGCTACAATTTTTCCATAGCATCATGAACCAAATCTTGTCCTATCAAGGTTGCTTCACCTACTTGAAACCAACCAACTGGAGATCTACATCTACACCTATACAATGCCTCATAAGGGGCCATCTTAATGCTGGAATGGTAGCTATTATTGTAGGAGAACTCTATAAGAGGAAGGTGATCATCCAAACTACCCTTGAAGTCGATCACACAAGCTCTCAACATGTCCTGCTATATCCCTCTTCATGTCATTCCACCAAAAGACTTCCCGCAGATCACGGTACATCTTAGTGGCACCTGGATGAATAGAATACCTGGAGTTATGGGCTTCTGCAAGAATCTGCTGTCTCAACTCACCCACCTTAGGAACACATAATCGACCCTGATACCAAAGCACACCATCTCCCCCTTGGAAGAATACCTCAACTCTCTGCTGGTGGACTGCACCCTTTAGTTGAAGCAATATCGGATCACTGTCTTGCTTTTCCTTATCCTCCGCTACCAATGAAGATTCTGACCCATTCTGAACTGTTACACCATCATCTGATATACTCATAAGGAGAACTCCCAAGCGAGCAAGCCTTTGAACATCCTTTGCTAGTTCTTTTCTTTCTTCCTCAACATGTGCTACACTACCCATAGATAGTCTGCTAAGGGCATCTGCTACTACATTGGCCTTACCAGGATGGTAAAGCATATTCATGTCATAATCCTTGAGGAACTCAAGTCATCTCCTCTGGCGAATATTTAACTCTTTCTGGGTGAACACTTACTGAAGACTTTTATGGTCTGTGAACACCATACAAGTAATGTCTCCAAATCTTAAGTGCAAACACCACTACTGCAAGATCGAGGTCATGAGTCGGATAATTCTTCTCATTCACCTTAAGTTGTCTAGAAGCATAAGCTATAACCTTACCTCACTGCATCAACACACAACCTAGGCCAACTCTGGACGCATCACAATAGATAACATAACCGTCTGAACCCTCTGGTAGAGTTAAAACTGGAGCTGTAGTCAACCTAGTTTTCAGTTCTGTGAAACTTTTCTCACAATCATCTGAACACTGAAACTTAACCTTTTTCTGAGTCAACTTAGTCAATGGAGAGGCTAAGGATGAGAATCCTTCCATGAACCTTCTGTAATAACCTTCTATACCCAAGAAACTTCTAATATATGTAGGAGAGGTAGGTCTGGGCCATTGTTTTACCACTTCTATTTTCTGAGAATCCACTCGGATCCTTTTGCTCGATACTATATGCCCGAGGAAAGCAACTGATTGTAACCAAAAGTCACATTTGCTAAACTTAGCAAACAACTGGCGATCTTTGAGAGTTTACAGAACAACTCTCAAATGAGTCGCATGTTCTTCCTCATTCCTAAAGTAAATGAGGATATCATTAATAAAGACGATAACGAACAAGTCCAAATACTGCATGAACACTCTGTTCATCAAATCCATGAAAGTTGTAGGAGCATTGGTTAGTCCAAATGACCTAACTACAAATTTATAATGACCATACCGAGTTCTGAAGGCTGTTTTCGGAATGTCACTATCTATGACTATGAGCTGATGATAACCGGATTTGGGGTCTATCTTTGAGAAATGAATAGCACCCTGAAGTTGGTCAAATAAGTCATCAATCCTGGGGATAGGGTACTTATTCTTGATTGTGACTTTGTTCAACTGCCTATAGTCAATGCACATCCTGAGAGAACCATCTTTCTTCTTCATGAACAACACTGGTGCACCCCATGGGGAAATACTAGGTTTGATAAAGCCCTTATCTAGAAGGTCTTTCAACTGCTCTTTCAGTTGCTTAAGCTCAACTGGATCCATTCTGTAAGGAAGAATAGAAATAGGCTGGGTATCTGGAAGGAGATCAATTTTGAAGTTGATTTCCCTTTCGGGAGGAACTCTGGGAAGATCTTCTGGAAACACTTCTGGGAACTCATTAACTACTGGAACTGACTTACGAGTTGGGGTTTCAGAGCTTGAATCCTTAACCTGAACTGGATGATAGAGATAACCCTTAGAGATCATCTTTCTGGCCTTAAGGTAAGAAATGAATCGACCCATAGGCGCTAAGCTACTGCCCTTCCATTCTAAGATTGGTTCACCTGGAAACTGAAAATGAACAATCTGAGTTCTACAATCGACCGAGGCATAACAGCAATGTAACCAATCCATGCCTAGAATGATATCGAAGTCTACCATTTGTAACTCTACAAGATCTGTTGAGGTGACTTTCTGAGAGACTGTGACAGGGAAATTTCTATATACCTGTCTAGCTATAACTGGGTCACCGATTGGAGTAGAGACTGAGAAGGGTTCTGAGAGAGTTTCTGGACTAACATCGAACTTGACTGCTATATAAGGAGTTACAATGGAAAGAGTATCCCCTGGATCTAACAAAGTATAAACATCTGAGTTAAAAACTCGTAACGTACCAGTGACCACATCAGGAGAATCTTCCTGATCCTGGCGAGCCTGAAGAGCATACAACTTGTTTTGGCGCTGACCGCCACCTGTACCAGATGAGTTACCCTGCTGAGTCGGGTGACCTGTTGGTGCTGCTGAAGTTGTGGACTGAGCTCTACCATTATTACCTCATTGACCCTACTTAGAAGAAGGACAATCTCTCAACCTGTGACCAGTATGACCACACCCAAAACATCCTTCCTTTCATGCAAGTCACTCACCCGGATGGTTCTTACCACACTTAGGAAAAGTTGGGTAGGTTCTAGTACCTGGAACACTCCCCTGAGACTTAGAGCCTGCCCTACCTTTCTAATCCTGTCGGAACCTGGAGGATGAAACACTAGCTGATGAAGGTGCCGGAGCTGAAGATTTCTGCTGAAACTGAGAGCGATTTCCACCACCCGATTTCTATTGAGAGTACTCATAGTTACCTGTTCTAGCTTTCTTGTTGTCCTTAGCTATTTCCTTAAGCTTATCTCCCTCAACCTGCTGAGCTTGACTCATAAGCCTAGAGATGTTCATATTTTCCAGCAACATAGCATTTCTACACTCTGTTTTCACTAAGTCAGACACTCCATACAAAAACTTTTTCATTTGAGCCCTGGAATCGGCAACCATGTGAGGTGCATACCTGGAGAGTTGGATGAACTTGAGTCCGTACTCTTGGACTGTCATGTTACCTTGTCTCATATTCATGAACTCCTGAGCTCTTGCCTCCCTCAACTCTCTTGGGAAGAACCTGTCTAGAAAACTCTCACTAAAGCATTCCCAAGTGATAGGAGCTGCATTTGTACCCGTGTTCTCTTTCCATTGAGTATACCAGATATGAGCTACATCCTTAAGCTGATAGGATGCCAACTCTACCTTATCATTACCTGTCACTTGCATCACTCCAAAGATCTTATTGACCTCATCTATGAAGTTTTGGGGATCCTCACCAATTTGTGATCCTAAGAACTCAGGCGGATTCGTCCTAACAAAATCACGAACTCTAGCTGCAGCTGACCCAACATTAGCATTTATAGGAGCTGGAACCTGCTGGTTGTTCTGGTTAGTCACACTCTGAGCCAAAAGTTGGATAGCATTCCAAAACTCTACATTCGAAACTTCCTGATCTGGGACCAGAGGAGCTGCGTTAGCATTGCGTGCATTAGCATTCCATGCGTAAGCTCTATGATGAAGCATGATCTTAAGCGCATAACGTTGAGTTAGAGAGAGATCATACCAACGCACGATAAGAATATCAAGAAAGTGAGGCTTTCCCAAAACACTTTGTAGCTTCCCCCTCATTAGATGTGGTACACTTCACACCCATGAAAAGGACTCTACTTAGTATGACTTTTTAGACATCCTAGGACACTTAAACCTAATGCTCTGATACCAAGTTTGTCACGCCCCTAGCTACCCCCAGGACGCGGACACGGGACCTAGGATCACGAGTGACTCCAAGCTAACCGTGCTGGCATAACATAAGCATACTTAAAGAGAACTGAATCAATAAACAATGTGCGGAAGCTAATCATAAGATAAATCTGAAATGATGGGGAATACCCACACTACATCTGAATATATAAATACGGAGAGTTTAACAACAACTGAAAAGTCAAACTCGAATACTAAAGTTGATTCTAACTATGTCTGAAATAAAGCCTCTTACTGACTAGAAATGTTGGGACATGCCCCAGCTAAATCTAGAAAAAACTGAAACTAAGACTAAAAGCAAAAGAACTATGCCTGTCGTCCTCAGAAAATGAGGACTCACCACTAATACTGCTGAGCTAAAGATCGGGAACCGATCTATGCGTGATCTGGAAGCTGAAAACCTGAACCTACAATACGAGAAGATGTAGCGCAGAGTATGCGTCAGTACTTGAAAGGTACTGAGCATGCAGGAAAGAATAAAGTTGAACAATATACATAAATGAACAAAGCATATAACTGAGCAATGATATAATCTGAACTAAATGTAAATACTGAGATATACTGAATACTGAGCTAACTAAATGCAATGACAAAGTACATGATATGCTGAGTCTGAATACTGAACTATAACTGATAACCTGGTCAATGCACTAGAATCTGATTGTACTATGGGAGCTACTAATAACCGACATAAAACCACATGAGCTAAATGTGGAGTCCGATGTATACGCCCCATCGAGAGGACCCAATATACCCTGCCAGAGGTATAAAGGCATGACTGGCGTGATCACTATAATGATGCCCACATAGGGGACTTACAACCTACGGAGGCACGTAGTTCTGGGACCATACGGGTACGATGAACCCTAGTCCAACTCGGTGTTAAGTCTACTCCCAACTGAATATGTATATAACACATTATGACTGAATTTTGTAAAACATGGATAATTGGATGTTCTGACATGCAAACTCTGAGAATGCAACAATTATATCTGATAATATGACATTTGTAAACTGAAGCATGTATATAACTGAAATAGCTGGCCTAGCATGTGTAATTCATGAACTAAAGGAACTACATAGCTAGGGTTCTTAATTTCATGCAAGAAACTGAACAACAACATGATAATCTGATTTGGATAATTCTAACAGCTAAAACCCAACAATTTCTAACATTCAAGAAACCCTAGGTCTAGATAATATCAAGGGAATCAAGATTCTGACTGAATTCTAGGGACCTAATGGGCGAAAGAAACCCACTAGTGAAATCCCATATACCTGGTGATGAATTGCACGGAGAAATATTTCGATTTTAGGGCTGGAACTGATGGAATGTTGTTGTGTTCTTGAACTAGGGTTCTTGACCTCTTTCTCCTCTTACGCTCTAATTTTTCTATGTTTTGATGAATGATCTGACTTAGGTAAGTTCTAGCTATGTTTGTAGGCTAAAACTGACCAAAACTACGTAGTTTAGGGTTTAAACAACGTAGTTTAGGGGTCCAACACATAAGGAAAGGACCAAAAGACCCTTGACTTAACTACTGTCGGGAGCCACTGACGGACGGGACCGACGGATCATGGATGGACCGACGGTCCGTACTGGTCAACCATCGATGGGGACTGGGACTTGAATTCCGGGGGTCTGAACCACGGACCGTGGTCTGACCTACGATCTGTAGGTCCTGGCGTAGGTCCAGACTTGGCCAAAATTCCTGGGCCTTCTGGGGAGGAGCTACTGGTGGCCATCCACGTACCCCACCTACGGTCCGTGGGTTACTCTACGGTCCGTATGTGGCACCTGCAACTTCTGAAATTCTGCATTTCTGGTCCGTCTAGGATACGGGGTGTTACAACTTACCTCCAAATATTCACAAGTGAGGGCTACCTCTAGATTTATGAAAGTGCTTAGGGGTGAAATGCCACAATTTCAAAAGCTAATGTTTGAAATCGTCCATAAAGGGGCTCTGCCTAGGGGAGCGAGAAGACATAAGGTATCTTTTCGAGATATGGGGATTGTGCATGCCTTAGAGAACAAGGAGCCCATAGATTGACCATCTCTCATGATCAAGCATATGGCGAGGGTTGCTGATCCTAAACTTGGTCCTCACCAGTTAGCCTATGGGAATCTTCTCACTATAGTGTTCAAGTCTTTTAATGTGCCTTTGAGGAAGGGTAGGGCCTTGACGAGGAATGATATGATCACCCGGTCCACACTTACTGATTGTCATCTTCATGCTGAGAATGATTAGGTTCCTGCTGCACCTCCACAAGCTACTGGTCCAAACATAAGTCTGTTGAATGACCTTCATGCTGCCAGGAAGAAAAATGATGCTCTTCAACCTGAAAAATAAGACCTTACGTACTGATCTGACTGTGTCTTAGGGGGAAGTTGCTCGACTGAGGGACCAGTTACTACAGCAACAACTCGAGAGCAATGCTCGAGTGGATCGTGTCCTACAACTCCTTGCCTTATCCCCCTCTCTCACAAATCCATCGTCATCCACCTCTTAAAACTATCGTTCTAGTTCTTTTTGCTTCTATTTAAGACAATTTGATGTTTTTGTGTGTGGTTTTGCATCTGATGTATATTTTGGTGGAGCTCTTCTAGGCTTAAAAACTTGGTGCATCTTGTTATGTTTGATAATCTTCTCTTGGCTTGTGATGGGTTTTTGTCTATTGTTAGGATGGCTAATATCCTTAGATTGATGTTGATATGTGTTGTGTTTCTGGGTGTGGCTGTTTTTGTTGTGCTGACCTTTGTGCTGGACATTGAGTATATTTTCATCATCAAAAAGGGAGAAATTGATGATTTAACAGCCTTCAAAAATCTTTTGATGATGACAACATGAGCATGAACCAGGTTCACATACACTTATCAAGTGAGAACAAGAAAAGAGGGGGTTACACATTCCACTAAGAAGAAGGAAAACACATCCCAAGCAGCATATCACGTTAGAACAAGAAAAGAGTTTGTTTCCTAGGAAAATATGGAAAGAGGCGAACAAGTTCTATTTGGAAACGATATTAGTTTTTTTAGAAAAAATAATTTATTTCCTTATAGAAGTTGGATGGAGGCAAACAAGTTCTATTTGGAAAAAGGAATTAGTTTTCTAGGAAAAATAATTTCTTTCCTTATAGAAGTCGGCTAAAGGTTTTAATCAAAACTCTATAAAAGGACAATGCACGAGACAGAAGAAGATTTATTTTTCAAATCACAATCAAGATAGTTATTATACGCAAAGGCCAACCTATTTGAGAGTTCGTAAAAGCTGAAGAAAAGAAGTTTTACAGTTAGGATTTCTTTTGTGTTTAGAGTTGCATTGGTTCGTCTTGAATCGGCATTTAGAGGTGCGTGAGAGTTGTAACAAGAAGTGGGTTTAACTTCTTGAAGAGTAGAGTTTTGTGAGAGTTGTAACAAGAAGTGGGTTTGACTTCTTGAAGAGTAGAGTTTTGTGAGAGTTGTAGCAAGAAGTGGGTTTGACTTCTTGGAGAGTAAAGTGTTTCGATTATAGTTAATCGATAGAGGTGTTTGAGTTAGTTCATTGATTATTGAGTTGTAACCATGAATCAAGTGTTGAAGAATAATAAAACTGTGTTTTTCCCTTCCTTGAGTGAGGAAGGTTTTCACGACAAATTATTGTGTTCTTATTAGTACTCTTTCTTAGGGAAACATATAAGAACCTGGTTCTTGTTAGGGGTAAGGTTTCTTCAATCTTGATTTATGCAAAATTAAGAACAAGTTGTCATCCTTATTACATGAATCAATTTTAGTCAAGTATTTGAAGGAAAAGGATTGTGCTCGTAAGTTTATTGGACATGTTTCTGGTCTTTCAGTTATAAAGTGGTGGGTGGCCATTCAAGCGAGTGTATTCGATGGATGATAAAAGCTCTCACTATAGTATTACAAGTGCCGTTCTTCCTTCTCTTGGCGCGGCCGTAGTTATCGCAAAAATTAAGCTCCATCACTGCATCATCTCCCCCTCTAATCCCCTATACAGGGCTTGAGATGCATTTTTGGTTCTTCTTGTTCTCTAGGCAGCAATGGACTGCATATCTTATTGGAAACATGACCAACTTGGTTGTCCAAGGAACCAGTAAGACACGGGATTTAGGGATATTGTTCAAGCTGCCTCAAGCTTTGCATAAAGGTATAAGCTGGTTGTTCGACTATTTAATTTTCGAACCAAAAGAAGATCCCAACTGCTACGCTTGGATTGTACTTCCTTTTTCAACATCGCTAAAGCAAGCATATAGGAGACGGGACAATAATCATGAACAATCTCCTTCAGCATTTGAAATATCCAATTTTGACAACAGCTATATAGAACATGCCTCTACTACTCGATGATTGAACTACTGACTCTCTATTTCCAATCTGTAAAAGGCCAGTCAGGATATGAAGCTTATGAATTAGGTATTCCACTCCTTTTTAAGTTAATAAATCGCTCATATTCAATAAATTTCTTAAGACAACTATTGGATTCGGCCAAACCGTAAGCTATATTATAGCTCCGCCCTTATCTATATACTAGTTCTCGAACACGTGATTTCCACATGTATTCTATGCTAAGTAGTATAATTTTTTAAAATAATAGAGGAGGCAATGAAGAGATTGAGCAAATGCGAGAATTCCAAAAAATGGCCAAGCAAAATAAGTCACATATTATAAAACAAAGTCTGAAGATTGAAAACGCAAGCAATGAACAACAAAGAACAAAGAGAACAAAAATTATTAAGAGAAAAACAAAGGTCTAAGAAACTAATATTAAAAAAATATATCTTTGTTTTAGAAAGTGCTCAGAATACACCAAATATTGAATATTTTAAAAAAAGAAAGCATATAATAATTTGACAATGGCCCAAAGGCTAAAACTATTGATTTTATAGAAGGTAAAAAAAAATGAAAAGTTCTTTTAATGGATGGAAGCTAAAAGGAAGTAGAACATAATATTAATTTAAGATGATAATGTGAGTTAAAGGCACAAGATTAATGAATATAAGTTATGTAAATGAAGAGTTGTTTATGGAGTTGATTTTAAATGAAAATGTAATTTTTCTAAAATGATTTTATGAAAATAAATTAATAGGTAAGGGATATTTTTGTAATCCAACTTTTGACTTAAATTCTTCCCACTTTTAATAATATATGATATGATATGATACAAGTACAAGAACAAGAATAAGCATGAAAATAATAAGAACAAACTCCTAACAGCCTAACAACTTAACTAATATATATTTTTTGAATAGCTCAAGAAAATCAATTCTCATTTTAAAAATTTGTAAGATTTACTAGTTTGTAAAGCTTAAAAGGAAAAATGTGATACCTTTGTTTCTTAAGGGTGAAAAATACAAGACTTATTACTTATTAATAATTTTTTCGGTTATCTTTTCTTAGCTAGTAAGAAACATGTACTTCTTAAAAAACAAATAAAGTTCTAAAATCATTTTTTTTTTTAAAACAGGACAATTTAACTGAAATATGATAAATTACTAGAGTTGTAAAAATGAGTTTGGCCCGCTAGGCTGGCCCAACCCAACCTTTGAATTAAGTGGGGCTGGGCTTAATTTTTTCAGTCCATTTAGGAATGAGGTTTTTTAGCCCAGCCTCATTTGGCCCGCTAGCCTCGTAGGCCCAACCCGCAAGCCTCAGAGGCCAGCCTGTGGGCTGTGAATTTTAAAAATATTTATTATATATAATTATATATTTTAAATAGTGTTTTATTTGTTAAGATTTTGTCAATAAATATTTTTAAAATATCAATATAAAATCAAGTCTAACTTCTTTGCATATCTTTTACATTTTAGGGTCATTAGCCCACTAAATTTTCTTATTATCCTAAGCTCATTACTCCATTATAACTATAAATCTTTGACCTCTTCTACTTTTATTTTTACGCCTAATTTTCTACTTCTCCTTTATTGTCTTGTTTATGAAAATAGGGATCATGTAATATTTTTTCCTTGGATGAATCTTATGAATGTTGTATCTTGGCTATTATGTTTTTGTTTTGTAAGTATTCACTAAAGTATTCATGGATGAATTTTTGTATGTATTGATGTCGTGTTCATCAGACATCAATGTTCGATACTCTTTCTAAAATGTCAATGTTGTCCATTTTTTGGTTGAAGGGTCAACCCATGGTCCGCTTAGGGCTGGGTTGGGATACTATTTTATAGGCCCTTTAATTAAAAGGGTCAGCCCGTCCTAACCCATTTAACTCTCTAGCCCGTTAGAGTTGGGTTGGGTTGGGCCAGCCCATTTTGATAGCTCTATAAATTACCTTGCTAAATACACTGTAAACTGATTTTTAAAGCTTTAAAACGGAAAAAATACTTATTACTAATTTTCCTCTTTATCTTCTCCTTGTACTAATAGAAAACGAATCTAATAATTAATGGAAGGGTTTTAGACATAAAAAGAGGCGTCTTGGTGGAACATAAATTTTTCTATACGAAAAAGAATCAGTTTTCTACCGTGTTGAGCAAAAAGAAGATGGAAAAGACTTTGTCTCCTTTCTTCAAATTGAGAGATTTAATGAACTCTCTGACCGTGACTCTGCATCTTTTTTATTGGATTGCATTAATGGTTTGTTTTACATTTGGGGATCATTACCTACTGCAATTTTCAATCCCAATACAAGAGAAATATATAAAATTTCTCCCCAAACAAAATGAAGAATTTTGTCTGACTTACCATTTATTAGGTTTTGCGTCAGACGAAAACAAGTACAAAATTCTTTGGAAAACATATCATGTTCAAGAAAAGTACATAAAACACTGATTTTTCACTTTTAGGCATAGACAAATCATGGAGAGAGACTCAAAGCATCCCCTCTTATTCTGTGCAAGCTCAGTGTTTGTATCAATATATGGAGTTATCTATAAGTTTGTTTTCCATGACAGACTTGCTAGAAATGCATTTGATGTTAAAACTGAAAATTTCGAACTTATTGCCTTGGGGAATGCAACTCACTAATTGGTATTATGACTTGATAGAGGTGAAGGGTAAACTAGCAATCATTGATATATTCACATGGCGTACTGCTGTCTTTAATGTATTTCAAGTGTGTTACCAAATTCTTTAATTCTCTTATTTTTGAATCTGATTTTACGGTTATCCATATATGTATGTCGATCTATAACTTATACAGAAGGAATATCTAGACACCTCGATTCGTCTCCAACCATGAATCTATCGATTCCCGAAGAAATTATGTTTGAAATATTCTCGCTTCCAGTCAAGTCTTTGTTGCGTTTCAAGTGTATTACAAAATTTGTAAGTCTCTTATCTTGGAATCAGATTTTTTGAATATCCATACTTGTCTTTTTATGACTCGTCGTGGTGGAACAAATTTCTTTCTGCGCAACAGTGGATTAGTTTTTCGCACTGCTAAGCAAAGAGAAGATCAAAAAGACTTTGCTCATTTATTGTAAATTGCGATATTTACTGACTTCTACTTCCATGCCCTTGCATATTCTCAGTTGATCGCGTTAATGGTTTATTTTGCATTTGGACCCATTATCTAGGAAACTTACTGCAATTTTCAATCTAAGTACAAGAGAAGTAAGATTTCTTCCCAAGATAAATGAAGAATTTTCTTCTTGTAATCATTAGGTTTTGAGCCAGAAGAAAAGAAGTTCAAAGTTTTTTTTACAATCGCGATTCTATTAACAACTATGTTGCATATCTCTGTTTGCTCTTTTTTTTCACGTCATATAGCATTAATTTGTATCTCAATAACATGCACAAGATTTCCTTGATTCTTCTTTATAATAATCAAGAAATTCCCAAGAGTCAGTTGACGCAAGTTTTGAACTCCTTGGTTGATAATGAACCTACCTCCTTACTTTTCTCCGCTATATTTTTTAACCCCTTGGTGGATAATGAACCTACCTCTTTACCTTTCTTCACTTATATAGCAGTCTTTTTTCAGAACGAGGTTTGATCTCATGACATGTTCCACTCCTACCAGTGAACCTTTTGGAAAACTATATGCACAGCGGAAGCATACCAGAATCATACAACTTACATTAATAATAGACAACACATAGTTTATGTTAGAACAATACAATTATGTTAGAGCACATAAACTTTCTGAAATTTAATTCAAGAATTACCTCTTGAAGCGTGAGTAGATACCTTCAACCGAATCCACAAGCTAGTCGACAAGCTAGAACCTTCAAGTGAACCCACAAGCTAGTCCACAAACTGGACCACAGTTCTGCGGTCTTCTACAATGATCCCAAGTTCACTTCTTAACTCTCTCAATACTTGGGTGGGCAAGTATCTGATAGAAAACTTATCTCTTTTCAATGGTCAGAAGAATCCCTATTTATAGAGATTTGTTCCTAGTCCAAGGAGGAGGAGAAACACGCAGTCTTTCCTTAGAATAGAAAAAGACATGTACTTCTCCCTTTCCTTAGAATAGAGAAAGACACATACTTCTCCCTTTCCTTAGAATAAAGAAATACACATACATCTCTCTTTTCCCCTTAGAATAGATTCTGAGTTCTAGTTAAATATGACACGGTAGGGACCACAGAATTAATTACTGAGGCTTCCTATTATGGAAATATTTCTAAATAATTAATTTGAATTATTATTACCATAATAAATTATAAATCATTCCACTAGAGATTCGTAATTGCACTCCTCTATTTATATTTTGAAATTTTCCATTAAACACATATGTAACTCCCAATGTTAATATTACAAATACTAATCAATAAATTAAATTACTGACAAATTTAATTCAAGAAACAATTTCCTTTAGAGCACTGCTTAACTTATATCATGTGTCGGATTCATAATCCACTTGCAAGGTTTGACACGATGAAAACTTATAAGCTTCTCAAAAAGGCATATCATCAATCTCTATATCGAGACATGAATTTCGTCAACTGACTTATTATTTTACCAATATATATTATCATCATCCAATCTACCAGGCATATTGACCCATCTTATAATCTCACATTTTAATAAATCAAAATGATAATTAACATATACATATCATAATAGTTATATCAGGATTAAGAATATGAGTACATTTAATAGTTTAGAGAATATGCTTTTGTCAGTCAGTCTAAAGCAACTATCTTTACTCGGTCACGTTCAATACATACAAAATGCACTAGCACAAGAAGTTAGAACTATATCATTCCCATAATCATTATAAACTACATATAATCTTGTGCTACAATCTTACCGATGGCATGTCCAATTCCCATCTTAGATTGTGAACAAAAAAAATTATACTTATAAGAATCGATGATTTAATCCTCTGTGTATAAGTTTAAACTCTATACACTAAATCATCTACTATATAAGTAAACAGACACCATAAACGAATATATGATCTATTAAAAATGAATAAATAATTATTCTATAATAAATAATATATCTAAACACATGGTTAATAGTATATATCCCAACAGAACCATCATGGATCAGTTTAAGAAATACTTCTATATCTTTTCTGCTCTTGAATCAAAGGGTTTAATAACAGATCTGCAAGAAAAATACTGAACAGATGGCATTGATTAATTGCTCAGTCCCTATATATAAGATGCATTCAAAATGAAGAATGCGCAAAATCCAGGAACTCAGAAATCCTATCTTCACACCATGAATAAATTTCAAATTGGAAAATTATACAGAGGATATTTGATATTTTTATTCACCATCCATATACAGAGGCGGGGCGAAGATATGAACGTTTATGAATTTAGGATTTGTGTTCTTTAAATTATTGTCTTAACAACCTGTACATATTCAATCGACAGTCTACTAGTACAGAGCGAACTAGTTCTGCCTTATGGCCCAGCCATCTTACCACAAGTTGTCTTGTATGCAAAAGTTGCTCTATCGAAGACCTTCAACTTCAGTCTGGTAGACGAAGGTAATACAGTTTCCATCTCCGTGTTCAGTTTTTCCAAAGCACTCTTTTTTCTGTCGGTGGAAACTAATGAAGAAGTCCCAAGACCGATCATCATTAACCTTTGAAGGGGAGGCCCATACATTCACATATGATGTTTTCCAATTAACAAGCATGTGGAAAATAATAGTAGGAGCTTTTGTCGGAAAAAAATATCAATATCTCACTATATTAATAAGAACTAGAACATTATTACAACATTAGAATCATAATTACAACACTCAAACTATTGAATTACAATGAAAATATTGAAATTACAAGTAACTAAAGGATAAAAATAATAATGGAGATGAGAAACTTAGACTCTTGAGAATGGAGATGAGAGAACCAAACTCTTCACTCAATAATATGCATAATCCTCCATAGACAACCATTAAAAATCTACTCAACCTAGATCCCAAGAAATCTATTATTGGGTTGTCAAATCCTTGAGCCTCTTTGTGTTTTATCCCCAGGCCCAATAGCTTGGCCAGCCTTTGGACTATCCGCGTTCACAACAGTCATATAGCAGCTTCTTGAAGAAAAAAAAGAGCTATGAGGAGATGTAGATATGTGTGAGTGTGTGTAGGAAAATATTAATTGCAGATATTATTTTCTAAAAAATATTTCAGTGGAAGAGAGGATTTAAATATATTTCAGTGGAACAGATAAAACAAAAGTACGCGCAGAGAAAAGAATGAAATTTCAGTTGAACAGGAAATGGAACAGAGAAGAACTTTATTCGCTTGAACTGAAAAATTCTTTGTGTCTTTTACATCATGCACGTAGAGTTATATATAAAATAAGTGTTAACTTCTAACGCCTACAATAACTCTAACAAATAATACTCCTAGCCTAATAAACAACTAACCTGATCATCATTCCTAAAATATAGGAACTGTTATTTGACTCAGTAAACTGCAGAAGTAAAACAGTAAAAGAAAAACTCTAAGATGCACTAATTTTTAACAATCCCCCTTAGTGCATACTTATGATCAACAACTTCAAGAGCAGCCCTGAAATATTCAAACTTAGGCTTTATCAAGACCTTAGTAAATATGTCTACGACTTGCTCATTTGTAGAAATTCCTTTTAGAACAACTTCTTGCTCCAGCACTTTCTTCGAATGTAGTGATGACGAACTTCTATGTGCTTCGTCCGACCATGAAATATTGGATTCGATGCAAGCTTGATAGCACTTTCATTATCACATTTATTTGAACAACATAATCAACTTTGCGCATCATCTCTCCTATTAATCTCTTTAACCATATGCATTCTTGCGCAGCCATAGCCGCGGCTACATACTCAGCTTCAGTGCTAGATAATGTTACCACTGGTTGCTTCTTGTTAAACCAAGAAAGCATAGTTGAACCAATACTGAAACAATATCCTGAAGTTGAATGTCTATCATTTGTATCGCCAGCCCAATCCGCGTCAGTAAATCCATTTAACACGAATTTCTCATGTCTTCCGCACATAAGACCATAATCTAGTGAGCCCTTCACATAACGAAGAATTCACCTTGTTGCATCTAGATGTGAGCTTCTTGGACACTGCATGAATTGAGAAATAATTCCTACAGAATAAGCAATCTCTGGTCTTGTAATAGTTAAATAAATTAAACTACCAACAAGTTGCTGAAATTCTTTGGCGTCTTTTAATGGCTTTCCTTCAGCTTGAGATGTAATTCCATTGGAGTTGCTTTTT
>JAJONR010011158.1:0-21377 GCA_029582245.1 Solanum etuberosum | reverse complement strand
ACAAAGAGGTAATGTGAAAATACTAGATAATATCAGAATCTAACTAAACACACTATCCACAGACTATACATCCTTAAAATAGTAACTAACACACAAAATATATTCATGACACAAATTTACCTGATTAGCAAATCCCCAAAAGAGTACTGAAACCACCACACTTCCCCAAAGCTCAGCCATGACATAGAACAAGCAGAAACTCCAGATCCTCAGAATAGCAATTGGTCCAAGAAATCTTGGACCAAGAGTATTGAGAAGCTTATCAGCAAAAGCTGTAGGGTGAAAGTAATTGCTAAGAGGATACAAAACAAACCCAAACGCCCCAAAGAATGCAATAAAGGGAAGTATAACAGTATAAAAAAGAGCCTCCTTTGACAACACATTAGCCAACTTTGTGTACAAAAGCATGAATCCAATAGCCATAGGCAAATTCACCCAAGTTTTCAAGAAAGGGATAATCTCAGCACTGGACCCTTTAGCTGTTACAACCAACACATCCTTAGTGTCCCTAAGGATTGTATAATTAAACAGAATACAAAAGAACATAGCCCCAAGTGGTATAATTTTCTTAAGGGTCACAAGTTCAATCCCCATAAACTTAGGTTGCTCCTTTTCAACAAAAAGTGGCTGTCCATCAGCTGCACCAGCAGCAGCAGCCTCAGCTTTGCATATTGGAAAACACCTCTTCTTTTGACCAAACAACTGAGGCTTTGTGTCAAAGCCTTGAACTTTTTGAAACCCATTTGAAGATAAAGAAACCCCATTAAGAGGATTAGGCTTTAAACTACTTAAAGAATTGAATCTGTTCCTTAGACCCCCTTGAGGTAATGGGTAAAAAGCCTTGATTTTTGGTTTAGAAGGCAAAGAAAGAAGCCCTCTTGTTTGTAAAACACCTTCCATTTCGACCCCTCTCTATATATATCTCTCCCTCTTTCTCTGTAAAGTCCAAGAGAACTCAAAAGATTGGAACTTTAACAGATGAACATAAGAGAAAGAGATGAGAGGGATAAGGTATGGGGAAGAAGAATGATTTTTGTGAGAGAGGTAACCAAAAAAATCTATTCTTTTCTATATATATGAATCAAGAACCAAAAACCCTGAAAAGGGTCGGAAAAGGACAAACAAGAAACTAATGTATAATTAATTAAGCTTAATCTGTTTAGCTAATCACTCTGAAAAATCAAGAAAAACTGAAAATCTTTGTGTCAGATTTGCAGTAACAAGGATGACAAATACTTGTATTCAACTAAATAATTGGGAATACCCTAATTTAACACAAGAAAATAGTGTTAAATTATAATAATAATAATAATATAATATTAAGCCGCCCTTAAAGGAAGGGATTAGGATTAAAGAACGAAGGATCGTAGAAGTATACTTCTATATTTACGAGAGATCTCATCATATGAATAAATCTTCAAGGTTTTTTTCTTAAAGGAAATTAATTTCACATGAAATTTAAAAGAGAAAAATATATGATTTCAAGTGTATAATAAGTTTCGTGTTGTACAATAAGATATAGATAGATATTCTATGATAGATAAAAAAAAAAATATTTATTGTATTTTTAAAATTTAAGAAAAACAATTTATTTTTTTCTTAATATATAGAAATTAGAACCTAGAATATTCTTGCCCGTGATCTACCCATAAAGTAATTTTTTCAGCATTTAAGATAGCTATTAGTTAGTAGTAGTATATAAGGGAAAACCTTATTTGATATTAAAATCATGTGAATAGGAAAAAATAATTAATTTAATTTGATCTTAAAAAAAGCAAATATTATAGCTAATTTGCCTTTTAATTAATTAAAATATTTAATTCTTACACAGAGATATAGTTGGAATTAATATTGACTTTGTATCATCAATTTAGATGCAAGCATAATTAGACATATTTTAGTAGGATGATAACTTCTTATTCATGTAAATAGATGCTAATAACTAATAATCATCAATTTAGATGCAAACATAGACATATTTTAGTAGGATGATAACTTCTTATTCATGTAAATAGATGCTAATAACTAATAAGTAATATCAACATAGATGATAATAAGTAATATCAATTTAGATACAAACACTATTAGATATATTATGTAAATTCTTCTTCTATTGAAAAATAGATGCTAATATTTCTTCTAATTAATTGAAATATTCCGCGATATCTCTTTAGGTGCACATATTATTAGACATATTTCGATAGTATAATCAATTTCTTGTATAATACTCTTTTTGCTCACTTTTAGTTGTCATGATTTTCTTTATTAGAGTCAAATAATAAGAACTTTGACTAACATTTTATGATGTATTTTTTCATCATATTGATATGCAAAAAATTGCAATTTATAGTATTTTTTGTATAATTTTTAAATATCTAAATTTTTTATTTAAAATATCAAATTAATGTAATCTAATTTAACTTTAAAAATTAGTCAAATTGACTTTTGAAAAGTGCAACATGACAATTAAAAATGGACGGATGAAGTAATAAATTTTGAAATAAATATTGACATTATGATACTAATTAGATGGAAAAGTATCATATTGCAACTTTCAGGTTGTGCTTTGCCATAATTCTTTCTGAACAATTTTGCGCTTTGCGCGGCCATAAAAACTATT
The DNA here is from genome assembly GCA_029582245.1 of Solanum etuberosum. NCBI lineage: Eukaryota > Viridiplantae > Streptophyta > Magnoliopsida > Solanales > Solanaceae > Solanum > Solanum etuberosum. The sequence continues at coordinate 18,757 of JAJONR010011158.1, read as the reverse complement.
TATAAATTTAGAAATAAACTTATTAAAATTTAATCAAAATAATAACATACTTTCATATATATCCTTACAAAATTAATAATATACATTAAATTTTTTCTTCTAATAAAATAAAGTAAATCATGAAATGAAAAGTAAAGGTAGATATAAGTATAAATGAATTGTATTTTAATATCGTTTTTTAATTATTATTTTTTTCAATTTTTTTTTTCTATTACAGTATATAATCTCCCCCTCATTTGTTCATACCCTAAATAATAAGCTCTAGTTTAGAAAATAGGTTACTTTCTCTCGAGTTTTCATTATTTTCTTCGCGATTATCTGCGTTTTCTTTCCCTCTCTTATTCTACTTTCTCTTATTTTTTTGGACCGTTACTTCTTTCGATCCTTTCTAGATTTATTTATTTATTTCATGTCATTATTTTCTCGTTTCCCTAATTCTTGTTGTTAGTCAAAGATTGTGCTTTATTTTTGAATAATCAAAATTTTTAATACTTTTTTCTACTTTAATATTCTCATTACCTATTTGAAATCTAACGTCTTTCATCTTTCCTCATTTTTTATAGTAATTATCTTCCCCTAATTAGTTGAGTAATTATTTAATCGAAGTTAAAATTTTAAATTAAAATGATAGGTACTAACACATTAAAGAGACTTGATTACAATAAGTGGTAGTTAATAGTGAGTAATTGGAAAAAATGAGTAACATATAGTCAGGATAAATATTTGATGTAGTGACTTTTGATTTTTAAGAAGTTTTATTATTTATACTTTCTTTGATTATTATAGATATCAACTGAATCCAAGTTAAAATATATACTTATATACCTTTTTAATATTATGAATTAAACATCTATTAAGAATAAGTATACATTAAATAACATACAAGATTTATTAATTTGTATATAAAAAAATAGTGTAAATAATTTCTGAATTAACTTATCTTCCACCCAAACCACCCCTAAATAAAATCATTTTTCGTCCAAAGAAACTAATTTTAGTTTTAGTTGGTGAGACACATCACTTTCGACCACTATAGATTCTTATGAAGTGAAGGAAAAGAAAAAGACAAAAGGTCATGTGAACAAACAATATATTTAAAAAAAAGGAAAATTGCATAAAATACACAATTTAAAATATTTTAATCTCTAAAATTCTCTACAATTTTAAAAAGTTACAGGAATTTCCCTTTAAATACATCTTTATCCCCTCTCGTATACATCTCAATCCCCTCGGATACATCTCTATCTCATCTAGGATACATCTCTATCTCATCTCGGATACATCTCTATCCCTTCGGATACATTCCTATCGCATCTAGGATACATCCCTATCTCATCTCGGATACATCTCTCTCATTAAGTAATGTATCATTTGCAATTTATCAAACAACCAAATTAAAGAACGTATCCGAAAGTAATAAAAAATTCAAAATTTTGGTAATTGCAGAAACTTCTGGGATAAGATGTAATTGACCCTCAAATATATGAATTTCTATACTTTATGCCAAAAAAATAAATTCTAAAGTCATAGTTAATTATCAAAAAGCCCCTCCTAGTAGATATTTAGTTAAATATCAAAGTGCCCCTTCTTGAGTAGATATTTTTTCTATAGTGACTTGTTCATTTGGACACTAGTTTTGGCATATGAATAGGCGGCATACTATAGGGTTAACATGGAACACGAAGCAACACTTTCCGCCTTTAAATGAAGATAAAATTATTTTGTTTTTTAAACTTGTGTGAACCTTTTCTATTTTTTGAAAAAAAAAACCATTTCCCTTTAATATCATGAGATATTTTATGAATCTAGTAGAGCATGATATTTTTGTGGATAACATGTGGAAAGCTAATAAGGTTTGTTGGATTATTCAACTTGAATAGAAATGGATTAAAATTTTAGACAATGTGAGGTTTGAGACAAAAAAAAGAAGAAGTAATTTTTATATATATATATATATATATATTTTTTTTTTTTTCTCACATTCATATATATGGGATTTGATCCAAAAGGTTGAGTTACCATTAATGATTAATTGGTAGTAATTGTTGTAAAACAAGAATTGAAGAAGTTGAATAGGAGAAAGAAGGAAGAATCAGAGAATGAGTATGAGAGAATAGAATCTCAGAGAATTATTTATATTTTCTCTTGTGTCCTTGATGTGTACAATGCACTGTCATTTTTATATATATATATATAGATATATAAATATAGTTACCAACTAATTAACTAATTTATTGAACATTAACAAGTTAATCATTGTTTTAACTAATCTAACAAAATAGAGTAAGTTGTGGACTGACTAAAAACTATCCTTGCTTGTTTCTTGACCTCTTTAACACTCCTCCTCAATTTAGGTGTAGTGAAGATGTTCTGAAATCCAAGTTTAGAGCTAAGATTGTAATGTTATAATCTAGTCAATCCTATGGTTAACAAGTCACCAAGTTGATCCCTTGATAGCACATACTTAATTGTCACCATTATTTGATTGATCTTTTCTCTAATAAAGTTGCAGTTCATTGATTGTTGTGTTTTGTTATTGTTTTAGATCAAGAACAAGTCAAGACATTATAAAAGGGAAAAGTTCAAGTTCTTTAGAGCGTTCAGCTTGTTTCGAGGTAGGTGATAGTTGTTTATTTTTCATTTATGATATATGTGTCCTTTGTTAGTAATGCATGCATGATGTATGATTAGTGAAAATGAAAGAACATGATTTAAAATGATGAAAGTTGTTAATCGCATGTAATGAATGTGTTTACTTGGTGTACAAGTGTGATTGTTATTCCATTGTGATTATGATGTGTGTTTGGTGAGTGGATCGGATACCACATCGGTACATATTTCTGAGGGGATTGGGTACCGTGCTGGTACATATTCTGAGTGCATCAGGTGTCACGCCGGTATATACTAACTAGTAGATCGGGTACCAGTACACTAACAGTTTGTGTGTGGGTTTCATGAGAGAACCGAAATAGCTTGTTGTGCTCATGTGATTGTCTATATATATTGTGCATAACGACTCAGGGTAAGGACTGAGAGTTCGGGCTATGTTGTATTTGTGTTGTAGTGGTATATTATTTGTTTTACTAAGTTATAGTCGCGTGATTCATATTTCTTATTCTGGAACTAGCTGATGATCCTACAAGTACACGGTGGTTGTATACTGATACTGCACTTGCTCTTTCTTTATTGAATCCAGGACATATTCATGTGGCTGCTTCGAGATCTCAACTGTGAGGTGCGTGATAACTGAATCCAAAGTTGAGCACACTTGTCCAAGCTGTCATGGATTCGTCTCTCTTTTCTAGTCCATTTTTCTACTTAGACTTTTTCTAGTCTTTCGATTTTGGGGTTACATCCCTTTATTCTAGACAATTAGAGTTTTGGTACTATGACTTTCAGATTCTAGGGGTTTACTTTCGCATTGTGGACGATCACGATTTTTTTTTTTTGCAAATTGGTTTAATTATTGTCAGATCGTTTATGAACAACTTTGAAACTGCTTATTTTTATTGCATATTAGAATGTGTGTGAGTAACTAGTTTTTTCTTCCATCAGGAGTTAATGTGAGTGTCAATCATAAGGAATCAGGATCGTGACACTTTTATCCTAGCGTGAACTCATAACTTATACACTAAGTCATTTCTGGAGTTCAAGATATATTTAGTGTTAAATTGTACAATTATATCCGAAGAAAATGCTGGCATGTGTCACGTATGGCAACAACAATGGAGTAGTTTTTCTCATAATTTGTAAGATATTTAGTATTGCGTATTCAAAATAAAAATAATGTGTTACCTCAGAATATGATTTTTTTTTTTAAATTCTATACAAGAAAAATTCATATTTCTTTTTCTTTTCTTAAAAAAATATTGGGGGTAGGGGAAGGGAAATGGGGAGGCAATAACAATGTGAGGAATCGAACCTTCACGAACAAGATGAGAGTTCAGATAGCCAATCGACTGAACTACTAAGATTCACATATTTCTTTATTGTTGTCCTGATTATTTCCTGACTAATTAGCTCATGAAGAAAGGAATAATATTGACAACTTTTTCCTATTTGAGTTGGTATCTTAGAGGTTCTTTGAGTTTTTAGCTTATGTCTTAGATAGGAAGGAAGGTATAGAGGACACAAATAAGGGTAGAATGTAAGTATGTAGGAGTACATCCTTATTAGTGTGTATGAGTGCTTTGTCTTGTGCCCTTACTGGTAGTCATAGGATTACTCTTATAGTTTCTTGTTCTTCGATTTCTATGACTATTTATATTATTTTGTGTAGTTTGTTTGTAGTATTATTTTGTTATATTATATTTTGTTATCATCTGTTGTTTGGTTAAGATCTATATGTTTTTTCCTAGTTTGTCTTTGTTTTGAGTCAATGGTCTATTTGAGGTAGAGTTATAGAGAGGAGATCTATGTACACACTATCCTCTTCAGACTGAATATGTTATTGTTGTTGTCGTTGTAGTTTTCGTTAGCAATCTGACAAACCTATATAATAAAAACAAATCCTCAACTCAATTATGTCTGACCCTCAATGTCTTGCACCAAAACATGTAATACCATATAAATCGTTAGAATCAATATAGGAATTCTGCAATAACACAGCCAGGAACCAAAATTGTTATTTCCTCCTTAATGTAATTGAAATCAGGACAAAGAAAATGTGGAAAAGGGTCAAAATTACTCTTGAACTATTTGAAATAGCTCATATATATCTTTTATTTATTTTTTTGGATCAAAACTATCCATGTCGTCTATGTTTTGGACCACAAATACTCTTAAAACGTTATATTTGTCATTAGAGTTGACATGACAGTCCACCTAGGCAGTCTAGCATGGCAAAACTCTATTTGTTGGGATTTATGCAGTTTTGATGATTGACAAAGAAAGATGAAACACGTCAGTCAACATGGTCCAAAGGTACACTGTCATGAGCAGTTGAATTCGAAAAAGCTTTTAAGATGAATAAAGACAAGAGTGCAGAAATAAAGGAATGGATAATGCTAATTTCGTGAGAAAGCCCAAGGAAGTAAACATCTGATGAATTGAAGAGAAAGAATCAATGAGTTCGATTTGAAGAAGGAGTCTAAAGAGGCAAGGAGTTTTAACTGAAGAAGGAGTCTCACTTAAAGTAGAACTCTTCAAGTTATTGTTGAATTGAAGTGTTGGAGTTTGAATACTTTACGAAAGAATCAATGAATGTAATTTGAAGAAGGAGTGTAAAGAAGCAAGGAGTTTGAATTGAAGAATAAGTCTTACTTGAAGTAGAACTCTAAGTCAAGAGAGTTCAAGTCAATGAGGAGTTTGAAGTAAACAATAACTCTATGAAGAATTGTGCTTAAATAGAGGTGAAGTCGTTCAGAATACTTGTGCACTCACATAGCAAAAAGAGCAATTGAAAAGTTGACTTCGCAAGTGCTACCAACGAACTGAAGGAACACATCGAAGAACCTGGTCCTTTTACAAAGTTTATGTGTTAGGAGTTTTTCTTTCTAATTAAGTGCTGATGTAATCTTAGTTCAGTGAGTTATAAACTGAATTAGGTATGTTGTCTTTAGGTTGTGATAACTTGAAGAGTTGGGAACACATACCTTGGGAGGTTTGTGTTGAAGTTTGGGAATTATACTTCATAATTCCTTAGGTTACATAGGCTTGTAATCTGTTTTCTGTGGAGGCTCAGTGATTTAGTGAAGTTAAAGTTAAATCCTGTAGGGGTACAGGTCATGGTTTTTAACACCTTTTGATCCGGATGTTTTCCACGTAAAAATACTGTGTTTTTACTTACTTTCCTTACTGCTTTGCTGAAACACGTTAGGCAACCAATTTCACACTTAGGCTAAAAGTTAAAATCAGTAAATTACTAGGTCGTGCAGACTAGCAATTGGTATTAGAGTAGGTTTTCTTGTCAAAAGTTTAACCACTTAAGAAAAGATCGGGATGAATTCTGCACCTCCACTCGGATATTGTGAAGGACAAGATATCAACAATCCTCCGTTATTCAATAACCAGTATTACTCATGGTGGAAAACAATGACGGAAGCTTTTATTCAGGCTGAGGATTATGAACTTTGGAATAGAGTTATTGATGGACCAGAATATCCAACTAAGAAGGATGCTGAAAATAATGATGTACAAAAGGAAAAGAGTGAATACGAGGAGACTGACTTCAAGATTCTTGAAAAGAATGCCAAAGCTAAGTTTATTCTTATTTCTGGCGTTGGACCAGATGAGTATCACTGAATATCTAGTTGCCTAACTGCGAAACAAATTTGGGATACTCTCATGGATGCACACGAAGAAACAAGATCAGAACATACTGATGTTGAAAAGGTAGATGAGATTGCTCTCATGGCTTTTGGAGATTCATACATGGAAGAAGAAGAAGCAAAATCTGAGGTAAGTATCTTTGACTTGAAATAAAAAATGCATCTTTTATCTAAAAGAAAACTAATTAGCATGATAAGTAGCTTAATTGATGATTTTCAAGAATTAACCTGTGAAAGAGATCAATTATTTAAAGATTTTGCAGATCAAAAACTTGAGTGCATGAGTCTCCAAAACTGCAAAACTGTAATAGAAGAAGAAAATTGTTCTCTAAAGAAACAGGTTGATAAACTTGAGTCATCAAACTTGAATTTGAAATCTGAAATTCTTAAGTTGTCTATTATTTAAAAAGGGAAGATAAATGATACTGAGAACAAATTAGAACATGATCTGAAAGAATGCAAAATTGATTTTTTCTGTGAAAAAGATAAGGTGAAAAAACTGAACCTAGAAATTTCTAGGTTAAAAATAGATCTTGAAAGTCTAATAGATGGACGAATTCCTCCAGAATTGTTAACAAATTGAGTGATAGGGTGCACAATGAGAAGGCTGGTATAGGATTCCATAAAGAAAATATTATCTCTGAAGATTTGTGCTATATTTGTGGTAAAATTGGTCATCCAACTACTGAGTGTCCAGTTGCTAATGATTTTAGAAAAAGAAATACTAAATTGGCAAATGGAAACAGATTTATACATGTTGGCAGAAACATGTCCACTAACCTGTTGCCTAGATGGGCGAAAAGAAATCTGATGCACCCTTTTGATCAGACTCCAAACTTGTCTGGTTCCTAAGACTAACCCTTAAGCTATTTTGCAGGTGAAGCTGAAAGGAAGCAAGTGATTTAATTCATAGATATTGCTTGCTTAAAGGATATGAATGAAGACAAACAAAAGTTCCTTTCGCTCACTTCATTAAAAAAAAGGATGTAGTGCGTGTGTAAGGGGGGAGAAAGTGAGATTATTTTTCAAAAAAAAAAGGGAGAAAAGAAAAGAAAAAAAATGAGGATAGAGGTGACATTGATGAGCGTGCATTGAAACATGTTGTACCACTTGATCCAAATGTTGAACAAACTAAGGGCGCATTGATAGGGAGAACAACGAATCTTGAAATTGATTTATCCACAAAAATATGTGATTGTTGGATCACGTTGTTCTTAGTCAGATAACAATTGATGGATTCTGACACTAAGTAGGGAGCATTATGAAAAGAATAAGTTAGACTTGGAGATGATTAAGATTGCATGAACTCCCCTCAATGATTGGCTAGAATAACTGTTTTCCTTAATTTTATGAGCTAAAATGTGATTCAATTCAGTCTTACACATTTAGTTGTGTGTCCCAATTCCAGATCCTTGACTTGTTTTAACCTAATTTTGTATTAGATTGTGCAGAGAAACGGTGAAAGCAAGCAATGATGATCACAAAATTGCTCTTACCAGGTATGTTCTATATTGATGGAGGTTAATATTGTATAAAGTGAAATAGTTTAGCACTCATGTTTCATGTATTAATTGTTCTAATACAGAATAAAATAATCGGCAAAGCTCAAGAGTCTTATTCTTCCAAATTATTCTCTCTCACTTAGCCCTTTTGATTTTTTTTGCAAGGTTAAATTCAGTTATTCACCAAAGTTCATCAAATGATATTTGTGATATTGTCCTCTTCAAATTGCTCTTAACCTAGCACATATTTAATTTTCATACCAACTCGTGAAACACTTTTTTTTCTATTCCACCTTGAACTCCCATCTAGAAATCATAAGTGTCAAGAGGATGCCATTATTAAAGAAGATCTTAGAGCTAGCATGAAAAAAAAATATGACATGATTCCCATTGTAATTTTTGAGGAATATTCAATTTCAATCCAGGCATGGACTTTTCAAACGAAAAAAAAAGAAAAGGTTATTGAATAGATGAACCATGCTGATCTACATGCTTCAATGAGGAAAATTGATACTCCAAAGAAAAGGTTGAAGTAATATTTTCACTGATAAGATTGCTGAACTGGAGCTTATGGAAAAAAAAAGTCCTTCAGATAAATATTTAAGCTCTACAGACTGTTCTTGATGAAGAAAGGGCTTAAAATGCTGAAATTATTCGTTGGTTTACACAATTATCGCCACCTGTTCCATTCTTCTCTTCACTTTTCAATGTTAGTGCCTCTGGCCTTATTCTACTCTATCCGGTGTCTGTTTTTTTGGTTAGTGCTCAATTATTTTTGCTTCATTCAGTATGACTTCAATCTTATATGGAACATTATCTGGTAGTTTGGAAATTATAGTTCATAATTCCTTAGGTTACATAGGCTTGTAATCTGTTTTCTGTGGAGGCTCAGTGATTTAGTGAAGTTGAAGTTAAATCCTGTAGGGATACAGGTCATGGTTTTTTACACCTTTTGAGCCGGGTGTTTTCCACGTAAAAATACTGTGTTTGTACTTACTGTCCTTACTGCTTTGCTGGAACACGTTAGACAACCTGTTTCACACTTAGGCTAAAAGTTAAAATAAGTAAATTACTAGGTCGTGCAGACTAACACTTTTCCTCTCAATAATGTTCTTTTTCCTTGTTCATCCTTATCACAAAAAAAAAAATATATCAAAAATAGTTCTTTCATTATTCTTGTTTGAGTTATTGTCTGAACTTTGAAATTTCATTTTCGAAGTGTGCTGAAGTTCTTTTGAGATAGTAGTTGTGTGTTGAATGATTGAGTTCATTATTTGAGTTTTAATGTATTCGAATCTGAGGCTGAAAATTCAATTCCCGAGGTTGAAAGGTGTTGAAAAAACTCTTGAAGTCATTCTTTCAATGTTGAAAATTGAAAATAGCTACTCATTTGAAAGCTTGTTGGTGAGAAAGTTTTAGCTTTTGTTGGGTTTTAGAAGTGCAAAAATTTGAAGACATTTTGTTGAATGTTACTAAAAATTGCTTGGATATTGCAATTGAAGCTGGAAATTGACATTTAACAATTGATTTCTTAGTATGAAGATTGGTATTTGAAGATATGAGTTGGAACCCCAAAAAAATATAAAAATATATATGAAAGAGTTCTTGAAAATCTAAAAATCGATTTTGTGAATTTATGACCCCAAAATTCAAACAATGAACTCGATCCTTTAACAGGCAACTACAACCTCAAACAAACCAGCACACACTTCGAAATTGGAGTTCCAAAGTCCGAACAATAACTCAAACAAGAGTTATTTGATTATTTTTTGTGATAGGGATGAACAAGGAAGAACAACATTATTGAAAGGAAGAGATTTTTGACATGTTGGACTGCCTAGGTGGACTGCCATGTCAGCTTCAATGACAAAAATGACGTTTTAAGGATATTTGTGGTCCAAAATATAGACGGCAAGATAATTTTGATCTCAAAAATAAATAAAAACTATATATGACCTATTTCAAATAGTTCAAAGGTAATTTTAACCTTTTTACGAAGAAAATACTCTAAATTTTCTAAGAATCACAGTATAATTGTAACTGGATATTATGATTCAAATCAATTAAGGTATCAACAAGGCACTTTATATCATATTGTTCCACTGGCTTTACAGAATAAGGTTTTCTTTCTGTACAAAAATATAATCATATTTTTTATTCTTTTTCTAATTAAAATTATTTTATCTCTATAAATTAGCTTTGATCTTGAACAAATGAATAATATTATTGACAAAAAAATTCCTTTTTAAGTGAAAATGATTCTATTCTTTGAAGAGTATTGAAAATAAAAAACACTAGTCTATTATACTTCATTATTACCTATTGAGAAACTGATTAAATATGTCATCGATTTTTGAGAAAAAATTTCATTTATGTCATTTGTTAAAAGTTTGTTTCATCTATGCTGTTATTTACTAACTAAAATGACATGAATGAGCCAAACATTTTACACATAATATAGATAAGTCTTTTTTCAAAGTTTGATGATATATTTGAGTCTTTTTTCTTCAAAATGAATAATTTAATTAATAAGGTGGCTGAATCAAAATGGACCATGTGCAAAAAATAATTTTGCACAATTGAAACTATTATCAGTCAACAAATAATGACATGAATAAATATTTTCTCACACGAAAATAATATAAATGAGTCAAACTTTTAATGGATAATATAAGTGAGCATTTAAAAAAAATGTTAAATACCAAAAAGAAGAGACCTCCAATGGTGAGAACCATTTGCATTTCCAATCCGTGTATTTGATTGGTGATTTGAAGTGGTGGGTCTTTTTTTTTTTTTTTTTTTTGAAAGAGGTAGTGATTAGTGGGGTGTTAAAATCACCTTATAAAATCATAATCGGTTTAATTTGTTTAGGTTTGGATGAGTCAATAATTCATTTAATTTATTAGTTGGACTCATGTTGATCCGTTTAGTTCATATCATTTTAAAATTGGATTAATAGACGGTCTAGATTGACCCATGAGAATTTTGTTTAAATATTTTAAAAGATATTTTTTATTTGATGCGTTTTTATAGTCATATACAATAAAATCTCATTAAATTAATATAATTGGGACCATAAAATATTATTATTTTGTAGAGGTATTATTTAATCGATAAATTAATATTAATTAATTAAAAGAGTGTTTTGAGATTCATGTTCAAAGGTCCAGAGTTTAGAAGAAATTGTAGATATCATCTGAAAAACAATGTTGATGATGAAGTTGAAGATAATACGATACCTTTGAAACCAGTTACGCGTAAGGAAACACTTATCGCATCTCGAACTCATTGCAATTTTATGGTGCACGCAGTTCGAAAAGACAACACCCAAACTTTAGGATGCAATAAGAAAAGTTAGAGATAAACTTCAACTAGATTTAAATTTTAACAAAAAAACAAAAACAATAGAATCACATTTCACTAAATTGTCTTAGATATACTTGTAATTTTAAAGAATTATTAATTTATAATATTAATGAGACCGTATATTTATATAGGGGGCTTCTGAAACTATATTATCTTATCGAAATGAGTGATTTTTTTCCATTGGCCTAAGTCAGGACTGGAGGAAAATACCATCTTAGAGAGATTATTAATTTATTGAATATTAATTTAGTAAATTTAACTGTATAAGGGGAAGTTTTATTAGGTATTCAAACAAATTAATAAAAGTTGAACGGATTGGATTATGATCCAACCTTTAGCTCATTTAGCTCAAATAACATTTAACTGAGACAATAATTTACCTATTTATTAGTTTAATCTATTTTCATATTCTCAAATTCAACTCAACCACATATATAACATGCTTAGTAATAACCAAACATGAATAAAAGAAATAGACATGCTTATTACTTATTCCATCCCAAATTTAGTAGGTTGAACTTATTTCAAAATATTTAATGTTTTAAATAATAATAAAAAATATAATAATTAAGCGAAACGTTTAAGATGGATTAATATGATTAGAATGATTGAATATCTTTCTTAAAAGGGTACATATATGAACGGTATGTAACAAATTACTATGTTTTGAATAAGCACTTGATTTGTCTCAATTTTGTTTACTAGCATGATTGTGTGTAAGAGTTCACATGCTTGGACTAGACACTAGAATATTGTCAAGTTGACGGTCCTTATGGCTCAACATATTTCGAAGGTTCTACATATTTTTGTTAGTTTATGTATTATTATTTTTGGCTTTCTATCGGTGTTTGATATTCATATTAAAATTTGATTAAATTTAAATTTATGCAAAAAAATCTCACATTGGGAGTAAAACGTTCTTTAACAAAGGTGACATTGTACCAAGGGGATTCGAACCCGAAACCTCTAATTAAGAATTAAAAATTATTTACGACTCTACCACAACCCTTATTAGTGTTTTCACTTGATATTTAATACTCTCTTAAAGACGATTTCAGAATTTAATGGAACTCCCGTACCAAAGGTAAGCTAGCTAAGATTAACTGGATTTCTTCACTATAGTAGGATCAAGTAATTGCTTATTATTGAATTTCTAACACACACATATACATATACATATATATATATATATATATACTATTTTAAAATATTAATACAAAATTTATGGAAAAGTTATTGGATTTTCAAAAATCCGCATTCATCTAGATTCGCTCAGTACTCATATTAGGATTTCAATTAATTAGTGTCACATAAGACTATCTAAAGGAGAAGCGCTCGCATTGTAAAAAATTATTTTTATTTTTAGATTTTTTAATCGAGATGTCTGATTATGAGTGAGAAAATTTATATCAATTGTATCTATAAAATTTCTTAGTATACTTAAAATATTTTATTTAATTTGCCAACAAATATTTGTCGCATCCATAAATATAATATAAAATTATAAATTAATTAATTTATTTGATAAATTTTTATCAAATAAATTGTTAACTACGACCTACGACCTGTGAGCAATTCAGCTATAAAGTTTATAGTTAATTCTAATTCTAATTTTTTTTGTAATTCTTTTTCATTACATTCTTATATTAGATTTTTCAAAAAGAGGTAGTTTAATAAACATATTGCTTCATCTTCCGCAACATATAATTTTTTGAGGAACTTTCTTTAAAGGACAAAAACTCATCTAAACGCCATTTCCTTTTATATTATTTAGGTATAGATTGCCTAAAATGAAAATAAAATATCTAATTCAAACTAATTATACAATAATTCCAAAAATAAGATTTTTTTCTTTTCATCGTTTTCTTTGGAACTTTATGTATAACCAAACGTTTATTTAATACTAATATATCTATGAGAAAGGGATAACTTACTATATTGTATAACATAGTAAAATTACGCTCTTGTTATGAATTCATTTAATTATAGATATTTCATTCAATTAACTTCTTAGCATACATGTATATAATTTATGTATCTTTTAAGGGTTATAACATAAAAGATGGTTTGTTTATCTTATAAAAAGGTACTTTTTCACTTCTGTGAAAGATATACTTGAAAAGATTAAAATAAGGTCCTTTTTATCCTACTCTCTATATTTTTGATTTACATATCTTGTAGTATATTATTTATATTTTACAATGCGTTGTCAATATCGGTTTCTAATTAATTGAGATCCGCTTAACTTGGGATTATTATTTTTTCTATAAAAGTTAATCAATTTTCTTTTCCCTTCAGTTTTCATAATGTCAAATTTGTCAAAACTTAAGTTTGTGACATTTGATATTGATAACTCCATTAATAGAAGTTTGAGCTATGCAAAAGAAGAATAAGTAATTGAACACAGAGAAATGATCTATTGAATCAAGAGTTAGTTACAATATTTTGGTGTTTATTGCTCACACCTAACACATGTGTATAGTTGTTATATTTTTGGACAGAGTTAGGAAGCGTCTAGATTCTAACAAACAATTCTGAATAGGTTGACCATGGTAGCTAGTTAACTTCACACTCTAGTTTACAGATATCTCCAAAAAATTACTTATCATGGATACTTAATGCTAAAATCCATCTAGACAGTAAATGTCTTAGTACTACTATCACTCAAAGTAATGAAATATCGAGTCACAACAAAACGAAGATTATGATTTTTGTTTGTCATCACCTGGATGAAGACGCGATGTTGAATATTTGACAGTCAAAAATTCACCTAAATTGTGGACTGAATTGAAAGGAATGTAATAACCACCTTAAGGTGAGGTGACTGTATTATCAATGACTTAGCGAGATTTTAAAATTGTATGAGATTATACCTTTGTTATATACATAAGTACTTTTCAATTAAAATTATGTGAAAAAATATAAAAGATGAGGATATATTGATTTTTTTTTTACTATATTTCATACCTCAAATATGATATTACAACAACAATATTGTGAAAGGAGATTTAGAACGTGTTATAATTTGATCTCATGCCTTTTTTTGGTTGAGCAACATATACTAAAGAATTATGAATCTCGTCTAACTAGAATGCTCCATTATCGAAATCAAATACTATAGAAGCACATGATCAATTTGAAATAAGAAAAAATGATAAGTGAAATCATAACAATATGCGTGAACATGATAAAGGATAAGATACAATATAATAATCTTATGGTGATAATCACCATAAAAAGGGACAACGAGAAAAGTTCTCCAAATAATTCTTCAAAGGACAAAGACGATCACTATCATTATTGTGGCATAAAAGGTTATTAGAAAATGAATATCAAACATCTGAGCATTTATCAGGCTTAATTAAAATTAATATAAAAAATAAAAATAAAAGTGATTTCTCTTCTTCTAATATTCGGGTGGTGTCATACTTGACTTTTTAAAATTAATGCTAAGACAGTCTTCAAGAAACATGATGATAATATTGTAGTAAATTTGATTTTAGAAGATGATAATTTTGATGACGTCTATGATATTATTCATTTAGAAGTTAAAAAAGACTTTTAAATAATTTTCATTTTCGCATACCTTCTTAAATTTTTAGAGGTTATCATCTTTATATGATAATATAGAAATATTAAAATTAATAAATAGATATATTTATTGTAATGTCATTTAATTATGATATATAAGGATGTCAATTGGGCGGGGCGGGGTGGGTTGAGCTTAATCCATAAAAAATTTAATTCGCCCCACATATATATATATATATATATATGTATGTATGTATGTATGTATGTATGTATGTTTTTTTTTTTTCATTTTCAACATGCCCCGCACGCCCCGCCTCGCATAGAGCCTCCCCACATGAACTCGTCCTGCATAATTTTTTTAATATTTTTCTTTTCTAGTTAAGTTTGATACTAAAAATTAAAATTCATAAAAATAAATTCATTTTTTCATTAAGTTTTATTAATTTAATAGATAATGACTTAAAATTTTATTTTCTAGAGGTCAACTGGGAAGTATGTAAGAAATTGTATTAGTTTTGATTGAACCATTTTCATTTGTAGTTTTACACAAATCTCACAGTGTTAAGAGATAATAACATTCCATCCCTAATCTTTTCTAAATTACAAAATGCCTAATCCATCGGTGACCCCTTAATAACTATCTTAATAGATAATGCTTTATCACTCCTAAAACATGTAAAAAATTAAAATTAAATTTGAATCAACATAAGTCCGCTATCCAATCCCGCCCACATTAGTTTTTAAAATAACCACTTCAATCCATTCCACATCCTTCTCCGCCCTGCACCACCTTAAATCCACTCACTTCGTATAACTTTAAATTTGTCCCGCTCTGCATCTGCTCCGCTCCATTGTTATCCTAATGATATATTAAAACGTTTGAGCCATTAGGTGGTAAAATTATGAATAGCCAATTGGATAGTGGTTTCCAAGAACCAAGGGGTGAAGTTTATCCACGTGGAAAGAAAAAGGCATGGCCAACTTGCCCAAAATATCAAACAAAGGTATCAACTGGGGACTACACATGTTTACAACAAACGGCTCAAGATTATTGATGTGGATTAATTAAAAGTCTGGGAATGCAAATAGTCAAATATCAATCATGCTCCTCGAAACTTTCAAAAAGATATTTATTAGTATACCAATAAATAGTTCGCATATCTAAATTGAAATTTATGACAAGATCAAAAGAAATGTGATTTTATAGACAAAAAATTGTCCTGTTGAAACACTTTCGGGTTTGTTTGGTAGAAGGGACAAGGGATAATTAATTTGAGATTAATTTTAGAATGAATATTTTATATTTGGTTGAAATAAAATCATGAGATAATTTACCTCAAAATTAATTATCCTAAGACTGCAGTCACCTTTTTTTAATGTCATACTAAAGATGAGATAACTATTCTAAAATAATTAATTTTGAGATAATTAATCCAATAATAACTTATTCTCAACCGGACGACGAACCATCTTCAGAATTTGCTCATTCAATTAATTGTGACCGTTCCTTCACCTCATATGCATTGTTGTTGTCTGTAGTACTGACAGTTACATATTACCTCATCTCCATATTTTAAAAATAATTTAATGATTCAATTTTATTTGTTTATTATTTTAAAAATATTATTTATTTATTTCTTATTTTTAACATATTAAGAATTTTTTATTTTTTTTATTCTCAATATTAATTACTTATTGTTCAAATTATTTCAAAATTTAAGACTATATATCAATTAATATGACATTATGATATAGTACTCAGGGGCGTAGCTACATTAGGACACCCTTCGTCGGAAAATTGCATCGTATATATAAGTAAAATGATATTTTAAATGGTTAAATAAGAGGTTTTGGACACCCTTGAAACAACAAACGTTCTTAGCCCATTGGATTCTGGTGCTCAGCCAAAGCTGAGGTGAAAAATATCTGCGTGAGTTTGATTCCCCACACCTACATTTTATTTAGACATTTTCAAAAGAGCTATTTTTTTAATAAATTAGCTATTTTTTCAATAATGCAAAACTAATATTATCAATTAAAACAATCTTAAATTAGAGACCTACAACTTAAAATTTTAAGGGAAAAAAAGTTTAGTAGCCAATTAAATTTTCAATGGATTTGACTTTTGATTCTTTTTCTTTTCATTAAATTTTTAAATAAAATTTAAAATTAATTATTTAATTTAAAGTTGATCAGAATTTTTTTTCTTTTTATTTCTATAAAACTATTAAAAGTGAAAAAGGCTTCATATAAAATTTCTTTTAAAAAATCTCGTTTGATTTTACTCTTTATTTTCGATTTCTTGGTGAAATCTTTAAGTATAAATGTGATTTCATTCTAAACTGATTTTTTTTTTTCCGTTCACTTCTTATTAAATAAACATGAACATCCAAGCTATATATTATGTAGTTTGATTTTAAAAAAATTGGTATATTTTTTAATTAAAAATAATAATTATTTATGTTACATAGTTTGATTTACAAAATTTATAGCACCCATTCGTTAATTTTCTTATTTTACCTATACAATTCTTAGACACCCTTTATGAAATTTATGGCTCCGCCACTGATAATATTCTTATTAATAATTGATTCTGATGACGGATCCAGAATTTTCAATTTGTGGGTGCTCACATCTTTTAATATAAAATTACTTCAAATTCCATAATATAAGTGTGCATATATTTATACGCGATAATTCAAAATATTGATGCAAAAATAAGATTAATACTATCATTAAAAAAAAAACTTTTTTGGAATTTTTTTTTAGCTTAAAGAATTTCTTAACCAAATAACCAAAATTTCTCAAGTAAAATAAGAAAAGTAATTGAACATGATTTTTTTAATTCAACATGTCACAAAAAATTCATAAAACGTAAAAGAAATTTTGACTAAAACTTAGATACACAAATAAAGTAAAAAGAAGAACATATAAGTTTATATGGGAAAAAAAGAGGAAAATAGAAAATTTATGAACAATTGTTGTTAGTAAGGATCAAATCCTTGACATCCTCCAACAATCACACGGCCTTCAAACTAGCTTCTGCACCAAAGCAACAAAGCATACCAAGTCTGAAGTGAACAAAGAAAGTATTAGCTAGGATTATGTTATCAATGATAATAAAAACTACACCTCAATTTTGAAACAAATCGAAGTTAAAGGAAACTCACTAATATATTTGAGTTTAATTTTAGTTTGGACCTGCTATGTAGGAAAAGCAACAAAGAAGTAAGCAGTGATGAATCTAGCGAGTTAAATACAAATTTATGAGAATCTAATAATCTTTGTTCATATCTTGTAAATATATACTAAAATATTTAGAAGTATATATTTGTTAATCCTGTTATTATTATATATTAATTTAATATTATAATAAAAACTCATAAATTATAAATTTTAGAATAAGAAAGATTAACATATAGGTACAACTCCTACGTATATAGGATTGACATTCTATTAATCCAAAAAGAGTGTGGCAAATTTTAAGTCTAAGAATTTGGCACTACATAGCCTTTAAATAGGGGAGGGAATATTCTTCTTTTTCCTTATTTCACGTTATTATATCCTTAAAATTAGGGATTAAATTATTTATATCATTACTTTTTATTATTTGGAATAAGTATTAGTTAAAAAACTTTAATTTATTTTCCTTATTTTCACATTAGATATTCCTAAAACTAGGGGTTCAACGGTTCAACTAGCTGATTTCCTTGTTTCAAGTTGAATATCCCTAAAACTAGAGATCCAATTAATTTGTTTCCCTTAATTCATTTACTGAAAATTTTAAAAATGATTTAATTTATTTCATTTTGTCCCTTTTTATTTGGAGTAAGTATTAGTTTAAATACTTTATTTTTGCACTAACATTGATTTTGTTTTCATATATATACAATTTGTTAGGTGAATATCAATTAATGTATATCAAAACAAATAAATATATACAAATTTGTTAGGTGATTACGGACTAATGTATATCAATACAAAATTATAAAAATACAATGTAAATAAATATATACTAATTTATTAGGTGAATACGAGTTAATGTGTATCAATATAATTATATACCAATTTATTATATATATATATATA
>JAJONR010011157.1:0-21054 GCA_029582245.1 Solanum etuberosum | reverse complement strand
ATTCCAGTAGTTTAGTCAATTACTATGCATATAAGATTACTGTGATGATTATCCCAAATTAGATATTCATATTTTGCTTCTGAAGTGTCACATTGGCGTCTTTTGAAAATAAAATTTAGAGATTTGGAAATGACATGAGAAGTACAAGTTAGCAAAATTTGCGTTTCAATTTATCTAAGCATACTTGATTTAGTTGATTATACAAAAATCACTTGTTGACATCAGGAGTTGGCAATCTTTTTGTGATATTTTTTGACTTCAAAAATGGCAATCTTCCTTCTTTTTTTCAGCAAGAGGAGTACTCTCTTTCCTATAAGATTATCTTGTTTAAAACCATTAATAAAGGATGCCAAATGTGCACCCTAATGTATGTCTCTTGGTGGTGTATATATTATGAAGAAAATCATTTTACATGCATTTTTTAAGGACATGCAAGATTTAGATCTGTCATGTATATTCTGGACCAATGTTATTTCTCTAATGTTTTCTGTTCAATGGTGGCTTCCATTTATGGTATGAGAATATAACTACTGGCATATGGTGTGCTGCAACAGGTAGAGTTGTCCCATCCAAATGCAGAGCTCAGATTACTCGAGGTCTTCTATCACAAGATTTATAAGGTGAGGAGTCCTAATATAAGTTTAATACTTTTGTCCTTTATTTGAATCTGTAAATATGGCTTCTAGCACAGGCTTTGTGCTCTTGACTAATACAATCGTTACCTTTCTCAAAAAATACTTTTCTCCTTTATTAGATTTGTGCTGACATTTTAGTTTGATCGTTAAATGACCTTTCAAGACTTCTTCTGTTAGCTTAGGTGTTCTTTTTGTCTCTCTGTATCTGATCCACCACCCTTTCATTACCATTTCTAATCTGCAGATCTTTCCGCTCAGTGAAAAGATTGAGAATATAAATGACCAATATTGGACATTGCGGGCAGAGGAAGTAAGTTTTCTAGGTGTTGTATGGCTGATTTCTTCTTCTTCTTTTGATCCTTTTTACTTTTCTAAAAAAATGTTGCTGAGGTTTTGAAGTTTAAGCAGAGATTTGGATACATATTCCCTTCCTTCCCCACCCTCTTTCAAAAAGGAGAATCTAGGATCTGAGCTTTAATTTGATTGCTATGCTTTGCTGTGTCAGCTTTATTTGTTAAAGGTGTCTTCTGTTCCACTGACCCCTCTGCTTTAGATTGTTGATTAAAAATTAATAATGATATTCTGTGGTATATGTTGTTCCACCGACCTATTTGTAATACTCTGTTTATTTTATTTTAAATTTTTGTAGATACCAGAAGAGGAGAAAAACCTTGGTCCCCATGATCGTCTAATTCATGTTTACCATTTCACAAAAGAGACTCCACAAAATCAAATGGTAATACTAATAGGCTTGATTAATTGTTACTGATGTACTGCTGCATCTGACGTTAAAATTAGTAATTGGATTGGTTTTCAACAGCAAGTGCAGAATTTTGGAGAACCTTTCTTTCTGGTCATCCATGAAGGTGAAACTTTAGCGGAAATTAAAGTGCGCATTCAAAAGAAATTGCAGGTCTCGGATGAGGAGTTCTCTAAGGTACAGTGCTTTAGCACAAGCCTTTGCAGCAACTGGAATATTCTTGCATACTTTTAGCATTATGGTTTATTTTTAAAGGCCTATGATTGACTGACGGGTTGACTCTGTAATTTTTTGATGGCTAGTGGAAATTTGCATTTTTATCATTGGGGCGCCCAGAATACCTTCAGGACCCAGATATTGTATCCAACCGTTTTCAGGTTAGTGTATCCCCCCCCACCCCCCCCTGAAGGTCCGCGTGAACTTCCTTTTATGTTTGTGTGTCAGCTATAGTTGCGTCTTCTTTTTTCTAAATTCTGCCCAAGCTGAAGATGCTTGTATCCTGTTGCAGAGGAGAGATGTTTATGGTGCTTGGGAGCAGTACCTTGGATTGGAGCATGCAGATAATACATCTAAGAGGCCATATATTAATCAGGTAGACTCTCTAGATCTTACTAGAAGCCTTTTAGTTATCAGTTAAAACATACAAGTGGTTCTATCGTAGTATCTTAATTTGCCGCCTCCTAAAAGCTGTTAAATTTATGACATTTTATCTAGTGGAACCTGCTTTTTAATGTTTGAGGAGCTTTCAGGGTCAAGTTAAGATTTACTTTTTTACTATAGTTCCAGTGACTAGATTGTGAACTAGATCTTGCTATGTCACAAGGTATTCGGTTAGTAGATTGCTAATTAAAAATAAAAAATAATTTCTCTAATAGTTGCGCATATGGTTTAATTTCTATGGACCTTCTCTTTTGGGTGTGTGTGATCAGATATTGAGATGTAATCTATGTTTCCATTTTGCTCGACGACAATCACTGACTAGTTACATAGTTTAGTAGTTGCAGAATTATTTGACATCGTTTCTCCACTGGACCCTACACTTTGAGCTGCTTATTGCTTGATAATTTTGGTCATTATATGTTAAAAAAACCTCTATTATGCTTTTAATAATTACTCTGAAATTGCAGAACCGTCACACATTTGAAAAGCCAGTCAAGATATACAACTGAAAGAGGTTTGTGATATTCCAGCTGGGCTTTGGTTGTAGCGTTCACTCCTCACGAGCTTAGAAGGGAGACATGTAAAGGAGTTTGTAGCTATGACATGATGATACGTAGAAGGCAGAGAGGGGATTAGCATGAAAATTGTTTTCATATAGGGGATTTCACCACCTTTGTTTCCTCCTGGTGATTTGGTCAGATTTTGCAGGCTATAATGTTTTCCCTTCGATTTCGTTTGGGGAGGGAGATTTGTTTCTCTTTAGTTTAGTTAGGATGTGCGCTGCAGTTTCTGCCCTCGCCTTCAGCTATTACACTGCTGAGGGTTGGTTCATTTTGATGTTGTCGTCTGCATAATTTATTCTGCATATAAGATTTTGGTTGAAGCGAATGTATAGTTGATATAGCCGTTGGGTGCCTTCTGGGCATGTATTATCTATCTGTTACTTCTTTACAAGTTTCCCATTCCTCTTTTTGTTGTATTTAATGTCATACGAGTGGGGAATGGATCTGTATAAGTTTTATCTATAGCATTGGTATATGTTTTCTATGCTTCATTTCTGTCTGTTGTTTTTACTGTTGGTTTAGTTTGGCAGAAATGACAAATCCTCTTTCAGTTGAGCATATGAATGATTTATTTTTTGGCATGGGACCATTTTTCTTTTTATTTTTCAATCTACTGTGGCCACAGAAACCTCTACAAAGATCTAGAATACAATACATTTTTCGAGCAGGCAAAAGACCAGAGAACAATGCTATGACTACATGCACTCTTTTGTATGGATTGAGTAGCTTGAAGGATATAATAAGTGGATTTGCCTCGAGATATCAAGGGATGTGGTATGATGTAGGAGATCCTTCTATTCTTACCCAGAGGTCTTGGGTCGTGTAGAGAGTTTGACGACCTATCTTGCCTGTAGTTTTTCCTGTTTGAGTAGGGGTTGCGGTCACCCTTAAATGGGCTTGAAGGACGCAATTTGAATTTGTCGTGGTTGGGTGTCATCTATCCAAGAATAATTCACAAATTCAGTAGTTTTTTCCGTGGATTTTGTATTTGTATTAGAAAAATCTATATAAATATATTAACTTGTCAAGCTCCTAACAAAATTAATTGATGACTCAATGGCAAGGAAGGGGCAATGGAAGCTTTCTACACAAGAGTTGTGGGTTTGAGCTTCACTATCAACCAAAGTTTTTTTTTTTAAAAAAAGCATGTTTTGCAATATTTTTCTCTTCTAATCTTGGCTCCGCTTTTAGAATTTAGAACTGTGGGTTTGAACTTCACTATCAACCAAAGGATTTTTTTTTTAAAAAAAAGCATGTTTTGTAATATTTTTCTCTTCTATCCTAAACTTCTAATCTTGGCTCCGCTTTTAGAATTTAGAACTTCCAAACTCCTAATCTTGGCTTCGCTTCTAGTGATCTATCCGACTCCAATGAGCTCATTAGTTTTCTAAACTTTACATGTTGTATTACAAAACCACAAAACAAAATAATGAAGTAAATGATCCTATTCGATGTTTAAAATCTGTTATTCCCAAAATATGTTAAGCACAAGTATATTGTATAACAGATAACTAATATAACTCCGATATATAGTCTTATCAATAAGCTAATAATTGAACAAAATTGAAATGCTAAAAAAAAGAAAAAAAGAATGACCACATGATTGTAAGCCCCGTTCAGTTAGTCTAGGTTAACTAGACCACGTGAATAACTGTTTTATTGGCCAATTGGGCTTCTGGGCTGGAATCATAGGCTCCACCTCGTCTCAGCCCAATCCCATTTATGAGATTTGGACTCCAAAGCCCATGAAGCTTAAACTCATTTCTGAGCCCGCATCTCTACGGTTATGGGCCCGGGGACTTTCCTGGGCCTTACCATCCAGAGGATGGGTTATAGCCCATTCACGTCAACATGTGATCTGATTGCTTTGTTTATGCCTGAGAGTTACATATTAAGAGCAGTAAAATAGTTCACCATACCGATGTGGGAAGGGACGTTTAATTTGAACATTTGACTCGGAGTCTATCGGAAATGGCTTCTATATCTTCCTATGGTAAGGAAAAGACCGGATAAACACCACCCTCTCCAAACTCTACTTGTAAGATACCTTTCCAACTAAACACCATCCTCTCTAGACACCACTTACGAGATACACTGGTATGTGTGGTTCACTATCGAACTTGCGATGTAGGATCTATCTAATCTTACAACAAACAATGACATACTCGACATAATCCACAAATGGAATCTATCTAATCATCTTCACTTAAATAGTAAACTTGGTTCACTATCAAGATTCACACTCATATAGGATCAATCATACACCACGGGCGTTGTTCTATCTTTTGCCACGTGGAACCAAAACCCTGAGGGCTCATTTAGCAGTGCTTTTAGTCTAATAGTATGACTCATAGTCAGTGACAACATTAAAGCACCTAATTCTTCGTGACAAATATAAAATTGCTCTTGTAATGTACAACTAGCAGGGTCGAAACTCCAGTTTAGACCAAAATCTTGAGGAACAGAGAATACCTACAAGTCAAGGAGGAAAGAAAGATACTTGCACAGGATTGTAATTAAAAGAAGAGAAAAAAAGACTCATTCTCACATTGGATATAGGATAAGAAAATATAAAATGATTCATTGATATTGCAGCATCTAAAATCATGAAGGTAGATATACAATTCATCTCTGTTTTATGTGGATTAGGCGTAAATCACACACTACGGTCTTCCTTCTCTCTAAGAAATGTGTAAATTTGCTGTAAGAATATATACAACAAAAAGAAGAAGAGGAAAACAACCAGGGCTCGAGGAATTAGATTACTAGTTTTGCAGAGCCTTGGCTTTTTGAGTCAAATGTTGATGTATATCCGATGATTGCATTTCTATTAACCCTGCATATGAGTTGTTTGAAAGAATTGTTAAGAATAATTAGCCCCTTTATCACTGGGATTAATAACACCCGAAAAGAAGTACCTGTTGGCTCATTAAAATTTCCACAGCAACATTCAAGTCCCCTTCAGCTGCTGCCAATGCAACTTCTACTTGTGTCTGAGATTCCAAGATTGTTAGCAATCCAGAAGTTAATTTGCAAGGTAAATCTCAGAAAGCTGTGATAACTGATGAGAATTGTGGTCCTCGAATTACAAGGAAATGATGCATTCAAACAACTGTACCTTCTCAAAACCCATTGCAACAAGTTTCTGAACTTCTTCATCTGAGGGAATGGAAGCCTATATTCAAAGATAACTTAAGCACTAGTAATGATAAACATAAACACTTAGTAAGTGTCCAAGTTCAGGTCATATACCTGCTGTCCGAGCGGTCTGGTAGCTGTGGCGGTAGTATCTACTGCTGATAGTCTGAGATGTCACACAGAATCAAAATATAACGGTGTTTAGAGCAAATCACAGACAACAAGCTCTTAGGTTTTTAACAATAAAGTTGAGCTATCAAGCATTCAAACTCGACCCACAATAAGAACGTCAGGTAATTATGGTAATTGGAGGCTTTACTTTGATCAAGATAAAAATCAGAAAATCCAGAAGAAACTATACAGTGAAAAAAACGAATCATAGGAATTGTAGTTTTGTGAACGCATTGAAGAAAATCCAGCTTTTCCTATCTGTAGCGATATAACTTAAACTTGGTTACTGGATCAACCAATTTCAACACCTTGTTTTCCAGCTAATCATTCAATCGGAGAGCAGTCTCAGCAGCACGTGAAAATGTAACTAAAAACAAATCTATCTTAGTGCACCGACCAATGATTTAGTCAAATACTAAATCGATATGATTATTAACAATTTAGCATGTAACAACAGTCTGTTTCTAGCACCTTCCAGCTAAGCTCCGCTCTCCACCTATTGTAGCTGTAAGTGAACTACGCTCAGGGCTGCTGTTACCATCCAGGAGTCTAGCCTGTAACGTTGAATCATGATTTCCGGTGGTGGTCTGGGAACTCAGAGTTCTTCCTCTCCCAGGAAACCTGCTATCATCTGTCACCGGCTGCAATTTGAACAAATTAATAACTTAAGAGACTTTTAACTACTTCATTATAATCCATAATTTTTGTTCTTATTTATACATTAGGGCACACAGACAAGAGAACTAGGTAAGTAGCGACTATTAAGCAGTTGTGTAGTTGGGAATTCTTCAAGAGAAGGGTTGATTAATACATATGCGAGACTCATCAATACACAGATATGGCATCAATTCCCCCTTGTTCAGAACCCATTATGGATCAAGCGTCATTGCAGCTTTATCTACTCTACTTAAGAAGAGAAGAAATTTCTGCCAACAAGAAAAGGAAGGCATTATAGCCTCTCAACTCTTTCTAATTTAGACCAGTCAATGGGACATATCGGATAAGCAAGTCTCAATAATCTGTCATACCTGAGCAGAGAGAGAGCTCTCTCTCTGTGGCATCCACGAAGAAAGGTTCTCCCAAATATTTCCAGAAAGCACTCCACTTCTGAAAGGAAGAACCGTCACTACTTTTGCACATGCTCAAATTAAATCAGTAAGATTCGACTAAAGTAAAGAACAAGATCCACCTGGAGGTCACTGTTTGATTTGAATGTGTGGGTAGGTATCCTGCACCATTACCACCAGTGCACATAATAAACTTTGGTCTCCTCACACAAGTTGACTGCCCAGAAGATAGAAATATATAAATATTTTGCAAATTTCACTATGTTATTGAAACCAAACAAATGAAATTTTAAGGTGGGCAAGGGTTTTGATGTGCCTCGGAGAAAGCATGGCTCAACCACTAAAAATGTATTATATGATGATCCAAATCTTCAATACAACAATACAATGAACAAAACAATTTCTCTTTTGTTCAAGTTAAATGTACATAACCCAATGGAACTTAACTGGTTTCACAATCAAAAGGGAGCAAAGATACCCCATTCACTTTTTTTGTGAAATGGGCACATGCGAATGCCTTATACTTTAATTCTTCTCTACTGCTATAAAATGTAAGTCTCGCGGGGTTCTTTATGTTCTGGTCTTCGCTTATCAACTTATTGGGCTCTTGTACACTCTTTTGAGTGTTATTCCAGTCAGATTTTACATTTAACAATTGAGAAAAGAATGAACAAGAGAAACAATATGGCCTATTTAGAAACTTGTTTTTGGGATTTTAGAGTAGAGAACATATAGCATCAGAATAAGGACTTAAAAGAAGCAAAATCTACTTAATGACATAGTCATCTCCTAGGACAAGCAACCCGGGGCAGCAGGAAAAGAGAGGCGATGGTTTCTTGTATTAACTAAAATGCAACCACTTTATCCTTTCTCTTGTATTAACACTAGAAAGCCAGTTTGGATTAAAATATTCATCCCCTCCCGGTGATGCTGTTAGTGGTGTCTCTGTTTGTGAACATTTATGATGCAAATGCCTTGACCATACATTGACCATAGGCTTAACTTATTCTTTCTCCTCTTTAAGAATTAACTGTCTGCAAGATGCCAACAAGCCAAGGTGGGAAGTTAACATCAACAAAAAGAAGCAAACAAGCAAGCCAGGTCAATCAGAAGGGTGATGCTCACATCACTTTATACCTCAAAGTTGAACACGCAAGTGGTCCAGTAAGAAATATCGGAATATCTTGATATAGTTACTTAGGAACTTACTAGCCAAGTGGAAGATTCAATAGCTGAGAAGAAAGAAGTCCCAGGTATTAAGACATTGAACAATCCATATGTATCTGGTACCATCAAGAAAGAGAAGGAAAAAAGAAAAAAAATTATAAGATAAGCGACCACAAATATATAAAGATCGTTCACATAATTATCATGATACTACAAATGACATAGAATAGAATTTGGAAAACTTGAAGAGGATCTGGCATAATGGAAGTAACTTACATGCAAATCCAGACAAAATACCACAAAGATGTCCGAGTAAGGAGACATTAGTCATAACAAGCTGAAATACCACCAGTAAGATCAATGCATACCTAGTGAAAAAAAAATCAAAACATTATAGCATAAGATGCACACAATACAAAAAATAAAACAAACTAACAATTATCGGAAAGTAAACTAGTTACCATTTAGCAGGCACATTAAAAAGCCCAAACACACTGCAAAAAGAAAAAGGCAAACTCACATTAGCAAACACATGATTCCAACAACTAATAATTGATCTAATGTAACCATTCACATCTAATGTCGAACAATTTTTTGTGTATCTATCTATGCTCATATATGACATGCATATACAAGATCACTGATTTATAAAAGGAATTCCAAACTTGTACAAAGGGAAGGGAACAAGGAAAAATAATAATTTAATGATTTAAGAAGAGGAAATCCGATCCAAAAACAGGAAAGCAACAAACCTTCTAGTTTGGGCCCCACTTAGACTTGTCTCCATCACAATCATTGAAAATAAGATCCCTGAGAAACCTATAGCACACTCATCCATAAAGTATGGATAAGGATGAAGGGGATTATGGGCAACCAACAATGCTATAAGAAGATGGAGTAAGGCATTGCTAACGGCCAACAGAACAATTATATATAACAGGCGCACTGATCCCATAATCCTCTCCAGCTCTGAACCCAAAGGAACCAAAGCTAACATATTAAACAGAACATGCAGTAGAGAACCATGAAACAGAATTGAGGTGAAAATCCTGTAAACTGCAACAGAAACACAAAATTAAAATCAGTGTCAAAAAATAGGAGTTCAAAGTTATGCTAAATATGACAAACGAAAGAAATGATATCAAAATTATAGCTCCACAAAAGATTTTCATGCACTACAGAGCCAGCAAATCAAAGTTGAATTACGTGATTCATCAATAATGGATGAAAAATAAAAATTATTACAGTAGCTATGTATCATGAGTTGGAAACTGAGCAAGAAAGATAGCTCATTCATAGGCCACTAAAGAAATTGATCAATTCATAGCCACGCGTGGAAAATGCATGAGAAGAGATGAGTAAAATTACATGAAAGAGTAAGGTTCCAAAGTCTTTAAAAGAAAGTGAACAACTAAAGAAATTGAACAATTGATAGGCAGAAAGTAGTTCCTACTCAAATAACCACCCAAGCCACATTGCTCCCCCCATCCCACCCCCACCCCCCAAACAACTCATCAATGATTACTAAGCAATATCAATGTATAATTATCCTAATACTTGACAAGATTCATCAAATTTATCTTTCAGCTAAGAATAGAGGAATTTGAGTGCAGGCACAGTTTGATGTATGAGCAGAACTATATATGTACACCATGTTTTTTTTTAGGAAGGAAAAACAGCACTATAAGTGAACCCACCCCCCAAACAACTCATCAATGATCACTAAGCAATAGCAATGTATAATCATCCTCAAATAGAGGACAAGATTCCATCAAATTAATCTTTCCACTAAGAATAGAGTAATTTGAGTGCAGGCAGGATTTCTTTTTAACAGGCACATTTTGATGTATCAGCAGCACTATATATGTACACCTTGTTTTTTTAGGAAAGAAAAACAGCACTATAAGTGAACCTACCTTGAAATCGAGAAATTACAGCAGATGGCCAGAAGCATACTTCAGCAAATGAGTCATACCCAACCAGAAGGCAAACCAAGTATATTATCCCACAAACAAGCACTACTGCAGATGTAAGGATAGGAATTCCTTCCCACCACTGTCCCATCCTTGTCTGTAATCCCGCCTACAAACAAATTGGAGCAAGTGAGAGTCAACATAAAAGCTACTTTTCCCACATATTCTTGTCTTGCTTTCAATGTCCAAGCTAGACATTATGAAGTATTAAGAAATATGTAACATTTTAATTGTTTGATGTAGGAATTTGTAGAGTACAATTTCTCTCCTTTTTTTCTCCCTTCATCAATAGAAAGACCCTTCAAATGGCTAAGCTAAGAAGACAATCTCTCTATTTCCTTCTTATCAGAAGAATATAAAAGTAAAACTGTGGCTCTGATAACTCGAGTAGTCCTAGATCATAATATCACCCTTTGGTTCAGAAACTTTAAAACAGAGAAATAATAGACAGTTTGAACCAAGGAAAATAAAGATGATTCGTAATAAAAAGAACAGACTGAACGAAAAAAGAAATCAATGGCTAATCTATTACTATATAATGAATCACTTAAAGGAATAAATGTTAACAAATACAAGAGGAATAACCATTCTCCAAAAGAGATATAAAGCTCATTGTTGTGACAGCCTTGCAGTGACATAAGCACTTATATCACTACTAGAATATAAAGAACTAAACACAGTTATTGAATAAAATTTTCGGGAACTTTGTAACAACATCTGAAATCGATCGTACTAGCTGAGGCATAAGCCTAAAAACTTTATGCAATGAAAGGAGAGGAACTTTGCAGCTTTGCCACCATCATTACAGATCTTCCCTACTGGGAAATCAAAACATTTTTGTAACAACATCTGAAATTGATCGTACTAGCTGAGGCACAAGTTTAAAAGCTTTATGCAATAAGGAGAGGAACTTTGCGGCCTTTCCCCCATCATTACAGATCTTCTCTACTGGAAATCATCAATACATATTCATTCATAAATCACAATAATTTCCAATTCTATCATATCATATTACGTGGCATGCGTTGCAGTTACATAAAGTCAATAGAGTACCCCCATTTCCCAAAAATAGTCCCTCAAAAAATGACCAAAAATGAAAACTAACTTCCTTGTCATGAAAATCTTTCAAATGAAGCTAAAAAAATAACCTCAATTTACTCCATTTCTCCATAAAAATGATCAGAGATTCAGAATTCAGAAATCAAGCATTTCCACTACATCTTTAAAACCCCAGTACATTTTCTAACTTACCCATCATGAAAATCCCATATAATTTCCAAATGAAGTTAAAAATTAACCTCTATTTACTCTATTTCTCCATAAATGCATGATCAGAGATTCAAAATCAAACATCAAGCCACTACTTTTCTAACTTCCCATCATGAAAATCACTATTATTTCCATATGAAGCTAAAATAACAACCTCAATTTACTCTATTTCTCCATAAACAACATGATCAGAGATTCAGAATAAAAAATCAAGCATTTCCACTACACCCACTACTTTTCTAACTTCCCCATCATGAAAATCACTATAATTTCCAAATGAAGCTAAAAATTAACCTCAATTTACTCTATTCCCCAAAAATAACATGATCAGAGCTTCAGAATTCAAAAATCAAGCATTTTCTCAACACCTTTAAAACCACACCACTTTTCTAACTTCCCCATCATGAAAATCACTATAATTTCCAAATGAAGCTAAAAATTAACCTCAATTTACTCTATTTCTCCAAAAATAACATGATCAGTGATTCAAAACTCAAATATCAAGCATTTTCACTACATATTTAAAACCTCACCAAATTCCTAACTTCAATCAGAACCCTAGCATCTACATTGACATTTCAATACATACAATATGAAGAATTTATAGATCTAAGTATAGTAATTATGAGAAAAACAATACCTCAGAAACAATATTTGGTCTCATTTTCGCTGAGTTTTTTCTTCTTCTTTGGAGATTTCCAATTTTTCTTCAGGTAGAGTATGGAACTCAAGAGTACCTTTATATATACTCCTGTTTTCCGGGTCGGGTCTTTGATAAAATGTCCGACCCGAATCCATTTATAGCAACCCGTTACTTAAAAATGTCATAGACATAATTGTTATTTTTAAATGATGTTTTTTATATTGCGATCTTTTCATTACTAGATTTTTTTAGGACAATATTGAATATGTTATGTTTATAATATTTAAAATCAAATATGATTATCATCTACGCAAAGCTTTTCATTATTTTTGTAATAATTTAGATAGGAAGATTTTGTCTTGAGAAAATAAAGTAAATAATCTTCCTTTTTACTTTTCTATTTTCCGTTTCTTAAAATTTGGGAATCATATATATATATATATAATATCATATATAAAAGAGAATCTTAAGTTCGTCTACGTGGCGCCCTTAGAATTTATGAATTTTTTTTTTAGGAAAAACTATCTAACTAGACATACATCACTATCATATATATACTAATTTTACCTCTACTTTTATACAATTATATATATTACCTGTTTTAATATTTTATACCATATATTTTAAAAGATATAACCACATAAAATTAGGATGGATTAATTATCTTTACATTTAGGCACCGCAATTAATGATCTAATAACAATCAATATATTTCTCTCTCATAAACCCTCCCCCAAAACTCCTATAGTGCCACCGTATATCTCTCCCCCCCCCCCCCCAAATCCTCCATCACCTTCACATATTCTCTCTTCCTTCCTCCTCAATCTTCTATCCTATGTTCATCTCCCCATTCTTTCTCTCTTTTTTCTCCTTCATAGATCTTCTTCACTAAATCATCAAAAATTGAATCGAAAACGGAGCAATACAATTTGATGGTTGAGCAATACAATCTGATTGTTGAGCAATACAATCTTTCTTGGTTCTCCTAATTACTTGTAATTGTTTTTATTTCCTATATTTTTTCCCAGTTGGTGCCCTTCCGAATAACAAACATGCGACTTAGTTTGTTCATAATTCTTTAGTTGTTTTTTTTTCAAAAATAATGTATTTCAAAATATTTTTAATTTTTAAATTATGATTAAAAAAAGTTTTTAAAAATTTAATGAGATCTTGTTAGGATTTACTAACTCTAGAATAATCAAGTTAACACACATTTGAAAATATGAGGGGCTGATGTCTTTCACATGATAAATTTATAATGACATATTTAGGGGTATCAATGAAATGAAAGAACAAGGAAAACTAGTTGTTACTGGCTAAATAATGAATAATAGGCCATCAAATTGATAATATATGAAAAAATCATTCAATATTGAGAAGCCAATTATATTAAAGAATAAATATTATAATTGAAAATATGTAGAAGATAAAATTCACTAAAGAGTAAGAATTTTACAATCTTTCAAGTTCTTAATATATGTGACAAATCAAAATTTCTAGTATTCGGATATTAGAAAATTATCATTCATAATCTTAATGAGGCCATAGATTACCGCGGGACGCGCGGGTAAGTTATCTAGTGCTATAAAATCGAAAATCCGCTTATCACTATATTTTAATCATGCAATGGTTAAAAGATAAACACATCTAACAAACATTGCTCTGATACCAATGAAGGACTTATACTCGGAGATTTATGCAGAATAATACATACCTTCTTCTTCTAGGATCGAGTGTTATCACCATCAATTTTCTAAGCGGTTTCTTACAAGATCACTATGGAGTCTTATATTGTTTTTCACAAAGACTACACTTTTTATCTAAGGAACTCTTTTCTTGTGTTTTTATTATTTTTAATGACCCCAAGTCCTCCATTTTATAGGACA
This sequence comes from Solanum etuberosum, assembly GCA_029582245.1. Lineage (NCBI taxonomy): Eukaryota > Viridiplantae > Streptophyta > Magnoliopsida > Solanales > Solanaceae > Solanum > Solanum etuberosum. Next base: position 7,122 of record JAJONR010011157.1, on the reverse strand, counting down.
AGATTGAGACTTGTAACTTTTATTCATTCAAGAGTTACATCACATTTTATCCCATAACTCTCACTTCATTCAAGAATACATAACTCTTCCTCTTTTACTATAGTGAGTTATTTAGTGGAGTTTGTAACTTGCTATAGGGAGTTATTTAGTGGAATCAACTCATCAATAGGTGTATCTATTTCCGACAGATACTTATCGGGGAGGTGTCCATTCTTGTTTGCAACTTAGAGGAGAAATAAATCAGTGCTTTGCGAAATAACATATCTAAATCAGAAAGGAACGAAAACACAAGTACAAAAAGGGATTGCACAAACAAAATTAGGAATTTGAAGAATCATCATACTCCATAGTGCAAATTTCAATCTTTAGCTATTACAACTATATTTTTATTTTTTTGGGTAAATTTACCACTAGACAGAGTGTCTAGCAGACTTTTATTAGAAATAAAAAAAATCTCAATAGGGATAAGTACAAGCAAGGGGGCTAGGCCTTACCTTACCAATCCTAATGAGGTAACAAAAGGACTTGAACCTTTCACTAAGTATGAATCTGAGAAAGTAATTTGAACATTAAACTTAAAGATCTACGATCCCAATATAGCCCAATTTCATCACCATCGTCCATTTTGCGATCGTTGAACAATTTGATGCATAAAAGAGAAAAGTCATCATTGTACAACTTCCTTAAGCAAACACTTTCACCTTCATACTTCTTAGGGACATTCTCCTCAGTTACATCCCACATGTTAACAAACACACCGTACCCGTTCTCCAAACTTTTGGTTGCATCCAACGTCCAGTATCGAAGAATGTACTCAAATGTCTCGAAAAATGAAATCACCAGCTTTCCTAAAACGATCTCGTCACGGGTAATCTTTTTCTTAATCTGCCAAGGATTTTCCAAATCGATTTTCGGGGGAGGGAATATGTCCCTTATCTCAATTAGTTCTCGAGTCACTACATGTGGAGTGTTGTTAAGTTTGCAAGCTTCTTCTTCAACTTTTTATGGACAAAATTTGTAAAATAATGTCTTCTTAAGGCTAAGCAAAGGCTTTTGATGAAACATTGAAGAAATTGTTGGAAGGATAGCTGGAAAAAAGAGAAGCGGTAACACTCTATTCATAACAGTAAAATTAGGGTTTAATTTCTATTCCAACGTTGAGCGGAAAACATAGAATTCTGGATGACAACTATTGATCAAATTGGTAATAAATATTCCAGTTATATTTTATTTTTTTGACAAAAAAGGTCTTTTAATAATTATTGAGTTACCTAATTAGCCAGATTTTTATATTTAAAATTTTTCCTTTTATATCTCTCTATATTGACAAACATATTTTTCTTCTTCTCTCCTTAAATATTTTTTCCCACGAAAAATTGAATATTCTTGAAGCAGGTCTTTTTCCCAAAAAAACCCTTAGACAATTTGATTAATTCTCCAGCTTCATGATTTTTATCTAACTAGTAAAGATATATACGAGAAGACTTGCACAAATATAACAATTTGAGGCTATGATTTATATTGTCCTTTGTTTAAGGAAATTTTGCAACAACAAAAAAATAAAAAAATTGGCGTTACACATTGGAAAAATTGAAAAGTTACACTGATTTAATTGTTCACAAATTTTGCTATAGAATGTTATTAAGAATATATTCATGAACACTCTTTCGATAGAATGGTCAGCTCATAAGTGTGTTCGGTAGAGCTCAATCTCGGCTCGTTATTAGAACCACTGGGTGGTCATGATTGTGGCGGGGGGGGGTTCATGGACCGAGGATAGAAAAGGACTCGTATCATCAAAAAGACAGATACGAGTTGATAGAGGCAGAGCCAGAATTTTTAATAAGGGGGTTCAAAATCTGAAGAAATAAACAGACGAACTAATCGAAGAGGGTTCGACATCTACTATATATACATAAAAAATATTTTTAACCATATATAAATAGTAATATTTTCCGTCGAAGGGGGTATGTTGGCTCCGCCCCCTGCAAGCTGATATTATGTAAGAGTACCATCGTTTATACAATACAATCGAGTTAGCTTCTTCTTTAAAGCCCTTCACAATCAAGGAATAAGAAACCAACCTGAATGTAACTAAACTGTGCAACAAATTGAGCATGGCAATTGCAAATACGTGAGTAATTTAAAGGAGTAAGCGGTCGTTTCTCAGAAGGTTTTCCAGGACCTTAAATGGTTCCCATAGAAAGAAACGAGTAAGTGTTTGTTACACCTGCTCCCAATGTCAAACTACAGATTCTTTGGAGAAGAAGATTTCCAATTGGAGAAGTGTTTGTTACACCTGCTCCCAGCCACCTAGCCTTGTCCCTGGGTCATAGTTTGTAAACAGTCGAAATTCATTGCCTAGTTTGCTGGAGTGATCTGGCCTAAAAGCACATGGACGCAAACCCAAGAGCTCGGAAGCCCTACCACTTTGCACTTCACCTGCATGTCCAAAAGAGAAAGAGTAGTGAAATAACATTCAAGGCATATTTACTCTGGTTATTTTCAAGACAGGATATCCTTCTTCATTTTCTTCACTCTCTTTTTCTCCTTTCTTTTCTTCAGTAGAATTATCACTCTGTTCTGCTTTAAAAAAAGTTCCTCCTCTTTTTGCTTAGGAGGCGTCTGAAAATCGATAAACCTTGATGCTAACTCATTTGATAGTTTCATTTATCAACATAATATTTGCCACTAATAAAATTAGTAAGCAGCTTGATGACAATCATGAAGAATGAACACAGGCAGAGATAACTGGATTCATTGTTTAATGATCCTTTAAGAACCATAACTAGATCAATGACCATTAACATGATGAACGACAGCCGACGGGAGACCAAGTCGTAATACACTGCATAAAATTCAGTATGTACCTGTGAGTAAAAGCAAGTAGGCTTGTCCTGGTCTCGTGAGAAAAGAAATTGTTTTAGCAACTTTCTCTAAGCATTCCTGACTCTGAAATTTTAAAAAATAAAAAAGAGAAGATATTTGAATAAATCATTGCATAAATGTCAAAATTGCACAAGACAACTGATGAGCAATGACAATGATGTGATTGATTCACTTTCATAGCATTCCTCACTCTAAAACATAAAAGAAAAAAGGTATTGAACGAATCATCAGATGAATGTCAAACTTGCACAAGACAAAGTAATGGGAATAATTCATCTTCATTATCACGACAGTGCATAAGGAGATTCCTAACAGAGATAAAAGAGGTTAACTGAACGAGAGGTATCTATCCATTTCTAGGTTAAAAACAGCCTTCTAATATAGCTGAAGATGCTCTAAAGGTCCATTTCAGACAGGCATATCTTCAGGTTCTTTTTAAGCTGAATCATCGCATATGAGAGAGAGAGAGAGAGACCTTGAGGTTTAGAAGTAATCCATGCTGACCATTGAAATGTAGATTAATAAAAGGTAAAGACAATGCAGATAAAGAAAACAAAAGAAAGAGACATAAAGATAAAAGCAATGTTTATGAGCATTTTTTTTATAACGAATGTTGATGAGCATTTTCCAACTAAAGATTAAGATATCCCTATTGCACTGAAGAATAACAAATCAGAAAAATGAACAATCAAGGCAAGCACAGAAGTTTCTCATTAATATAGAAATTGAAAAGAAGCATGAGATTAATAGGTGAATTTTTATGATAGAAGAGAATAACATTTGAAATTAAGATGACCAAATTGCGAGAAGGAAAGAAAAGGGAAAGAATAAGGTTTACTTAAAAACTTGCATGCAAGACTATGAAACAGTCGAGATTTGGGATACTTTCATGCAAACTATACATTTTTTTCATATATCATCCCATCCAAAGGTGAGAAGCCCATAATTAAGCAATGGATGCTCTTCGACTGTAGGCAATTCTGAATATAAGAGGACTTTATTTTTAGATATCTCTCAGGTATATAGGGAACTTCAGAAATCAAATTAGTCGCAAGTAAAAATGAAATACAGTAAAAAAAGTATACTCTTAAATTATCATAGAACCACTTCAGTATACAGCATATATCAGCTCTCACCAGGTAAGGAGGATCTGCAACAATTATTGGATACGAGTGTTTCATTGAAGAAGGAAGATCTTCTGGTAGGTTGTAGTCATAGAATGTGAACTCATTTCCATACTGTTCAAACCGTTTGTCATACTCGAGAATTTGTGCAGGTGCGTTAGGGTCAATTTTCTGAGACCGCATGCATAAAACAAAGCATAAGAAGTTGGAAAATATAGTTCACCATGAATAACTAAAGATCAGATAAACAATTGAGTACACTCAAGTTCCAAACTAAAGCGACAATCTGGCAATGGGCTATGAACCTACTAACTTTGAAAAAGAAGAATAACATAAAATTGGATACAGAAGCTACATTAAGGAAAAGTGATGACTTGTATTATGCTTTAGTCTTGCCAACTTTCCAAGTTAAGTTACTAAAAATACTTTATCAGAACAAAACAAAAGTTACTATAAGTAGCCCTTGAGGAGAAGAAAATGTAAGAAAAAGCGTTGCTTCGCAGGTACTTTTAATAGTACAATATCATGCTTGAAAGAATATGACACAAAATATAAATTTCTTATACAATCCACAATTGAACTTGCAAATAATTTACAGACACATATGAAGATGAAATAGAGATATAAATAGAACCCAAGGGAATATAGACAAATGTACACAGAACAATTCAAACGTAAGCTTTTGAAAAGAATTTCCGTTTCTCATGTGTTTATTGCTTTTGCATGCAACCTCCTTGCAATGGTGAAATAATTTAACAACCGTGTTGGTTTTAAAACCAAACCAACTGCTTTTGGAAGTGGCTAAACTCAAAAAACAAATGCACAAACCACATCGAGAGAATAAAAGACACAACATAGGACATTTATACACGACATGACAGCTTCACCTAGCATGACTCTTTTCTGGACACGAAATCAGTAAACAAAGATAATGAACTAGCTCTGATCTACAAATCTTAATGAACTCTCTACCTCAAAATATCTCTGATTCTATATATGTTAGGTAAAAAAACTATCTATTTTCGTCGAGTTTATTCCCAGTTAACATCTTTTTCTCATATCGAAAATCCAGCTTATTTTTCCCTCCCATCAGACAGAAATTCAATTAAGTTCTCACAGTTCCGTCACTTAATCAATTAAGCATAAATTAGTACCTCTGTTTCAACAACTAATTTAATCTGAAATGGTAAGTGTAAAGCTTCAACAACTAATTTTTGCTAGCTTTAGGAAAGAAACAAAAGTAATTTGTTTTAACATCTAAACATAAGGGAACAAAATATTCTAAATTATACAAGTTTGACAGCTAAAATACACTCAATTAAAGCACCTTACCTTGAGGTAAGCGTAAAGTGTGGGGCAAGCAATGCAAGCAACCGCCGGCGAATCAATCGACCGGCAGAGATTGAGGACTTCATTAGCGACGGTTTCAGCTGTTTCGCGGTTATACCAGAACTGGCTTAGCCGCCAATCCTCCGATACCAGCGCCACGTCATCCTCCGCCGCAGCTGACGAAGCTTCCTCAACTGCTCGGCTCTGCTCGGCGAGGAACTCTTTCAGTGCTTCTAGAGCGTGAGAGCTTAACGTCGGAGTATCATCGTCGCCGGTCGGCAACACGGCGTCGTGCTGTACGGTGTCTTTCGCTGTCTCCATTTTGGTGTAAAAAGTGTAGTGTTTGCTAAACCCTCGACAGTTCGCGGGCGAGGAGATTTTTTCACTTCAAAGAAATTAAAAATTACACATTGCCCCTCGAAGTATGAATTGTATACAGTTAAACCCTCTTGAATTTTGATTGAGACTAATCACTTCAATTACAACCAAACAATAACAACATATTCAACATATTCCCAAGTAGAGTCTCGAGAGGGCGGGCGTACTTAGACTTTACATCGATAGACGCTTAAAAAAAATCATTTTTTCAAGGGAAAATGGACTTCAATTATGATCAAAGTTATAAAAATCTTTAAAATACACGTTCTAAGTTAATCGTAGAACGAAGAAAGTGTATGACTAGAATTTCATTCCACTTTTTGTTTATAACGAGGAAGAGATAGAATGAAGTTCAAAATGAAGAAATGAAAGAAAAAAAAACTCTATGGCCTCCTCTCCTTAAAATTTTAGCTCCTCGTAGAAAAAAAAACTCTATGGCCTCCTCTCCTTAAAATTTTAGCTCCTCGTTTTGAGACATTTTGACTTAAGGATCGACTATGAGTTAAGCTTTTGGCAAGCAAAACTAAATATGCATATGTTTGAAGTTGATTCCGAGGTGACCAAGAAACTCTCAATTCTTTTGTTTAACTGATCTTCTAGCTAACCATATAACTTGCTAATAACCTTTTCTTACACAAAACTCATCTAAGCAAAGACATTGGAGTTCAATAAAATTTGTGACAAATGTATTTTTCCAGTCCAAAGTAGTGTTCTCTCAATTCCAACCAGATAAAAATCAAGATTATAAAGAATAGATTACATATTTCAATCACACTTCAAACTATATATAGAGGCAAGCCCAAGGTTCAACATGTACAAAACCAAGAAATGTTGTAATGAATAGCATGTGCAATGATAATATACATTATATATCTATGCATTGCTCATGTGGAATTATTAATAAGTTAAGCACCCTTGTTACTCTGCCATGGCTTGAGCACGCCAACGACAATAATTGCAACAATTATGAGGAGGATCATGATGGCGAAGCACATCCATTTTCTTGAATTCTTTTGAAGTTTCTTTGCCTTTTGTAGAGCAGTAGTCCCTGATTGTACATGGTCTACAGCAGTTGAAACCTGGAAATTCGGGTTGTTGGCGATGAGGGTAAGTTAAACATAATCACACCCAAATGCTAAGTTGCATTCTTAAGAATATCAGTACCTGTGATTCTATATTATCAAGCATGTCCCCTTGAGCATCAACCAACACTGCTATGTCCAAGAATATCTGCATTGCAGAATAGAACAAAATTTATAACCAGCCATCATCGTGTCTTTTTTACTCCTCTCTACCGGGAACTCATTCAATCATGGCATCATTACTTATGCATGTGGGGGGGGGGGGGGGGGGGGGGGGGGGGGGGGGGGGGGGGGGGGGGGGGGGGGGGGGGGGGGGGGGG
>JAJONR010011156.1:0-13522 GCA_029582245.1 Solanum etuberosum | reverse complement strand
TTTCTGGTTCTTAATTAGGTGGTAGATCATTTAATATTTTATTAGTAATTGTTTCAATTTCTAGGGTGTTGAGCCTCTTTTTTAGGGTGTTGAGTCTCTGCTTATTATCATTTATTTCATCTTTTATTTTTAATAATTCTACCTGAATACTTTGTAAAGTTGTTTCTGGTTCTTAATTAGGTGGTAGATCATTTAATATTTTATTAGTAATTGTTTCAATTTCTAGGGTGTTGAGCCTCTTTTTTAGGGTGTTGAGTCTCTGCTTATTATCATTTATTTCATCTTTTATTTTTAATAATTCTACCTGAATACTTTGTAAAGTTGTTTCTGGTTCTTAATTAGGTGGTAGATCATTTAATATTTTATTAGTAATTGTTTCAATTTCTAGGGTGTTGAGCCTCTTTTTTAGGGTGTTGAGTCTCTGCTTATTATCATTTATTTCATCTTTTATTTTTAATAATTCTACCTGAATACTTTGTAAAGTTGTTTCTGGTTCTTAATTAGGTGGTAGATCATTTAATATTTTATTAGTAATTGTTTCAATTTCTAGGGTGTTGAGCCTCTTTTTTAGGGTGTTGAGTCTCTGCTTATTATCATTTATTTCATCTTTTATTTTTAATAATTCTACCTGAATACTTTGTAAAGTTGTTTCAGATTTAATTGGTTGTTTAAATTTATTTAAAACACTTGTCGTATCAAAGGGTTTGGTAGTTCTGTTATCAGATTTTTTATCAAGAACTAAATCCCTTAAGGCAATTAAGTATTTTTTTCTTAAAATTAGGGTCTTCAATATGGTCTATCATATCAAAGAATGTTTCTTTATTACTACTAGTGATGACATTTATAGAATGATTTTTGCAAGTGCAAATTGCACTGCCACATTCACAAGGGTCTGATGACTTACTATTATCAAAACTATAGGCTATATTTAGCTGATCGTCATCACTAAGATTTTCATCGGAGGAGGAGTTGTTTTCATTTTCTTATAGAATAGAATATAATTTATTCTTGACTTCTTCTTCTAATTCTAACATATTAATTTTGTTTTTCTTTTTATTAGTGGCCGGGCAATCTTTGGCTTGATGTCCTATTTTTCCACAGCCCCAACACCTATCAGTGTTGTTTGTTTTGAATTTATTTTTACTAGTGTCATGGTTAGATTTTTTGAACCTCTTTTTATAATGACGAGGTCTTTCCGATTTCTGGTCATTCTTATGGATCCTTTTAATTCTTTTAGAAGCCTCTTTTGATGGGGCGGATAATTTAATATAATCAAAGTCTTGGCAAAACTTTTCCAGTTCATTTTGTGATGTTTTACTATCTTTCTTTAGTTGATTTTTAAGTTTCATATTTGTACATAATTCTAATCCAGTAATATTTATGAAACGTATGAGGTCACCATAGGTTAGTTGATTATAAGGAATGTTTCCTTCAAATCTATCTTTTAATGTTATTCTAACCTTTTCGACAAATAGTATTGGTAAACACTAATAAATTTTTCTTTTCAATAGTCATGATTGCAGTCTTTTCGAATCATAACTTTGTTCATGAAAATATCTTTATACCACCTAAAATCATCTAACTTTGGACAAGATAGATTAGATAATATTTCTAAACTTCTATCTTGAAAGAATTGAGGTTCACCTATAAAGTGTTTAGCTATGCTATAAATTAAGCTGGGAGTGGCATCTTTCAAAATTTAATTTTCTACAGTTTACCCTTCAGACTCAGTTTTAATTATAGAGATAACAGTAGTGGCTTTTACTACCTTTTTCATATTATCTTCGGTGAGGTAGTTGTCCCACCAATATTTTAATGTGCCAGTAAATCCGGTGGTAATTAAAGTAGCAACTTGTTTATAAGATAAATTTTTCATTTTATATGACGTAATGGCCATATCCATTTCATGTAATTTATTATATATTTGATGTTCCGCAAGTCCATCAATATTTCATTCCGCGATTTCACTTCCACAGTGTGAAGTATGAGATAGAAATTCATTTTCTTCATACTGCATATCCGGAAAGGAAGGTCTCTTGTAATAATTCTTTTTGGTGGAATAATTAAAACCTAATTTGTTAATTTCATTATCATTATCTTTGGACAAAGTATTTATGGCCTTGGATTTTAACTTTTTATTAATTATTCATATAAGTTCATCAGTAATTTCATGTTTTTCTTGAGAGTTAGGAAATTTATCTTTGGAAAATTCAAATATTGGTTGAGTTTCTAGATTCTTATTTTTATCCTTAATATCTGATTTATTATCAGCTCTTAAAATTTGATTAGAGACCACGTAAAGTAGTTGATTTGAATAATTATTTTGTTGCAGTCTTTATTTATATCCTTATTTGTGGGATCACCTTTTGTGTCTATTATATCCATCTTAAAGGGTGAGGCAGTAATTACTTTACCCTCTATTGGTAAAGTAATTTCTTCTAATGGGGGAATTGTAGACTCAACTACTTTATTGTTTGTTGTATATCAATTATTAACAAGCATATTTAACGACTCGTTTTGGTCGTCTAATTTTCCTGTGCATTCAAACAATCTACAAAATTCTATGTTACATTTTAATCTTTTCATATCATTGATATCTGGTCCATAGTTTGTCTAAATATTTGATATCTGGTTCAAAATTTTCATCGGATCTAATCATGCATAGTGAGTCTTTTACTCCTTGAATTTTACTAGCAGTGGGACTTGTAGATTTTATGGGTTTAGAATTCCTAAGTTCATATTCTACTTTGGGAATTGTTTATGAGAAATCTACCCCGTTTAATTTTTTATCTATCTCTTCTAAGGATATTTCATCTTCCTCCTTGGTTATGGAGAAAGAAGATTTAGAAAATGACATTCTTCTACTTGAAGAGGCTTGACTACATGATTGGGATCTTATAAATTTTAAATCTATTGATCCATCTGGAAATTGAATTACTTGGTCAATGTTTGAATTCTCTTCTTCAATTTCTGGCTCCGTTATGGAGTCAAAATGTCAATCATCTTTTGTCAATACGTCATCCCATTTTATCATTTTTGGGACAAAGGTGTTATTATGGTTATGATTTGCTTCAATGAGCATGGCAACTCCTTTATTACTTATCATTTTAGCCTTAGGGGCTATGATAGTTTTCAGTAACCTAGATTATACTCTATATATTATGGCTATTTTTCTAGTATTAGCCTTACTATTCATATTTTTAGTTTTAACATTTAATGTTAATGTGTCTATTACGTTTTGATTATTAATATCTATTGAATAATTAGGATAACAATTAAAGTATACCGGGCCATTGACAAGGTTACTTCGTAGTACTGCTAATAATGAATCATCAAAATTTAATAACCTATTGTCTCTTAAGAGAAGACATAAGTGTACATCTAAACTCAATATATATATATATATATAATGGCTTAACTGCTACTTGGACAAGTCCTATATGAAGAAACTTATAACTTTTCTTATACCTTTTAATATCGTTAGCTGCTAATAATTTAATAGTCTCAATATTTTTATTAATGGCAATAGTAGACTTAGAAGTCTTAATATTATATTTTTTAATAAAATCAAAGTGTCCTGTTTTATAAACCTTTTTAAAGTGTTCTTTTGAAATATTCTAATTTTGTAGATCACTTTCAATTTTTGTAATTTTATTAGAGGTGGAAGAGATGTTAATACTATTTAAAATATTTTGATGTGTAGGTGAATTTATTTTAAATGGATGGAGAATCTAGCGGGGAAAATAACACTATCCTTGGGCGTAAATGTCTACTTTAAAGGTTACTTCCGGAATAATAAATTCTTTGTGTAGTAATTATTGCTACCTTTTTCACTGACCTTCTTTGATTTTATTCTTCTAGGCTTGGCGACAGGAACATCCTCCGGATCCGGCTCTACCACACACACAGTCTGGGCTAATCTAATGGAAAAGTATGGACTTGCCAACGTCTAAACCGTGATTAACCGGTTACCCAACTTTAAAGAATAAAACTAAGAACATAAGTGGAAGAAGAACAACAACTACCAAACTCCGAACTTATTATACCGACCGCAACCTAAGTTTTGACGTTGTCCGCCCAAGGACAGCGTAGGGACTTAGCCGCTCCTACTTATACCCTTTCCGGTCAAGTTGGCTCTGATACCAATGGAGGGGACAGACCGAGTTTCGAGACGGAATCCTAAAGAAAATTGGGCAGAGTAACGAAAGGGAGCAAGAACAAATCTTTATGAGAAAGATTAGCCATTAGAGATCAATGGTTCAATGATATGAAAAGATTAAAATGTAACAACGAATTTTTTAGATGGTTTAAATGCACATGAAAATTAGATGACCAAAACGAATCGTTAAATATGCTTGTTACTACATTGTATACAACAAACAATAAAGTAGTTGAGTCTATAATTCCCCCATTAACAGAAATTACTTTACCAATCAATGTAGGGGACGGACCAAGTTCCGAGACGAAATCCTAAAGAAAATTGGGCAGAGTAACGGAAGGGAGCAAGAACAAGCAAAAACTTTAAACAAAAAAATCTTTAAGTATACTTAAAGAAAAGAGTAAGAAAGCAGTAAACTAAAAACTTTTAAAATATTTTTAAAAAATAGTAGTAGAGAAGATATACTTACAATAAAACTTTTATTGATATAAGGAAAGAGAGAACATGGATAGGAAAAGATGGGAAAAGTGTAGGGAAAATGTAGAGTGGTTTTCAAAGTCGTATGATTTTGAATGCCCTCTACTGATACAAGTTGAAAGCCTTAAATAGGCCTCAAAAGTGCTGACTAATCTAACTTATTGTGCTATCTATTTTACATGTGTGCATACACTAATACATATTTTTTTTTTACACGTAGCTACTAACTATTACACATAACTGATAATAACTATACGTGGCTGAGAATATATGTCAAGTAGCTGGAAATACATACACATCGCTTTTGTTGAATTTGCTGCATGTATCTTCTTGTTGTTTGGACCTTCGTCAGTTTGCGGCATGGGTTTTTGTTCCTGCGGGGTCCACCTGTTTGCTTAATTGTTGACATATTAATTGTTAACATACTCTTGGAACTTTCTCTTCTTTATTGAAGATGATACATATCCTCATTACTTTGCTCACTGGTATGTGAGGATGCAGTGTCTAATAACTCCATTATCTTCTCATGATTGGTATTTTTACTGAGATTTGATAAGGTTTTTTCGATCCTTCTTTTTAATTCTTCTTTTGAAACGTCGGATTTCCTTCGTGATGAAGAGCCGACAACTAACTTGTCGTCGTGATCTTTCAGAGTCCATCCTTTAATTTTGATAGTCTTACTTAGATACTTGATCCTTTCAAATTCATGAATATCGAAGGACCAACTAATAATATAAGATATTCTTCTTGATATAAAGAACTTGCACCATTTAACATTTTTCGGAAGTGTAGAGATATTTTTCTCTACCTGGAACTTTTCAAACTGTTAAAAACTGTGGTGACAATACCTGTTTATTTCCTCCAAACTAGCTCCACCATTCGTAAAACCATCGGGGAATCACTGCAATTTTCATATCTTCTGAATATTTAACAAATCAAGTATGGGTATTTGGCCTGAGATACATAAAATTATACCAAGCCGCCTTGTAATCATACCAATTATACGCCTGGGATCGATAAGATGTTGACAGTTGAATGGGCGTATGTAGATGATCTACAAACCACTCAAAAGGACTTAATATTCTTTGAATTGTAAATCTAAAAAATTGAATACTATCTGGATCATTGTCATCTGCTAATTTATGCTCAATCTTCACTGAATCAGTATCTGTTAATATAAACTCATAATACCTTCAGATTTTTAGTGGATCTTCGATTTCCACATAATTTCCATTGGTGTAACAAGGTTTCAGGAGGTATGGTACTCCAAAACATTCATATTCCTTGTCAAGCGCCATGATAGGCAGTACTTGTAAAACTGTAATTGGAAAATCCTTTTTATCTGATTGAGTAACCTTTTCCTTATTTTTCATCGGGGTAGTTGGAACCACCACCTGTGAGTATGTTTCCGGTGGCTTCATTTCATAACTATCTGTTGTTTGGACAAAAATACCTGTTGATGAGGGTTTATCTTTAAGATTTGGCTTACTAGTCATGAATTCATTTAATGATATGGAATTGGATTTTGGCAGGGATGAAAATTCTGCAAGAACTGAGTAGCGATTCTCTAATTTTTTATCTCCCTCTTTGAAGGGTTTTTTCATTTTATCTTCTGGCTAGAAAGGCTGTAGTGGGAGCCTCGGGGGCCTTATTTCCAGTACTCCTGGTCTCATTATTTCCCTGTAAAAATTCTCTTGTCAAAAAGTGTGGGAGAGAATTATTTTCTCCTTTTATAAATTCTATTTCAAAATCAAAATCTGGATAATAAAACTTGCCATTTGGCAAATATTGTTTAGAAACTAGATTTTTAACATCCTTTTTCAAAACATCTTTGGCTTCTTTGTAGTCGACTCTTAACAAAAAATATTTATTTATTAAATCATCTTGAAATTTGGTAATACATAGTACTATAGCCAAAATTTCCTTTTTAATATTACTATAATTTTTTTGAATATCATTCCAAACTCCTGAAGTGAATCTCACTAATTGTTCAGCGGATCCTACATAATTTTTTTGTTTAAGTATGCCTCCATACCCTATGTCTGAGGTTTCTGTTTCTACAATCATAAGAGCCTCCGAGTGTGGTATACTTAGTCATGAAAGTTTTTGAACTATTAATTTTATTTTTTGGACTGCAGTAGTGTGTTCTAATCCCCATGGCTCTGGATTCTTTTTATGACGCTGATAAAGAGGCTTACAAATCTGTCTAATATTAGGAATAAAATTAGCAACATAATTGAGACTCCCTAAAAATCTCTGGAGTTGCGTTTTATATATTAATTCATCCAAATTTTTTGATGAGAACTTTATGGCTCTACAAATGGGTTTATAGGTTCCTTGATATAAATCGTGACCAAGAAATGTAATGGAAGTCTGGAATAATTTAATCTTTTTAGCACTTACTACTAATTTATTTTTCTTAAAAACTTTTAAAAAGGTGTGGCGTTGTTTAAAGTGTTGATCAATATCTTCGGAATATATTAATACATAATCTATGTAGACTATAGAAATATTACTATACTGATTAAATATATTATTGATGGTATTTTGAAATTCAGACGGAGTATTTTTTAGTCCGAAAGGCATTACATTCCATTCGTATTGTCCAAAAGGGACATTTAAGGCTGTTTTATATTTATCTTTTTCGGCGATTTGTATCTGCCAAAATTCCGATTTCATGTCAAACTTACTATAAATATTAGCTTTGTAAGTTCTTTTAAGAAGATCACGCTTGTTAGGTATGGGGTACCTAATTCATTTTATTACCTTATTAAGAGGCTTATAATTGATAACTAGCCTTGGGTCACCTCTTTCTTTTTCGGCACTATTATTAACATAAAAGGCCGAGCAACTCCACAGTGACTTGGATGGTTTAATAATATTTTTAGCAAGCAAATCATTAATTTCCTTTTTACAATATTCCATTAATTCAGCGTTCATTTGAATTGGTCTCGCCTTAGCGGGGATAATCCCTTCGTCTAATCCCTCAATATAAGGTAATTCGACAACATGAAAGTCGATACTCAAGGAGATCCCACAAATAAAGATATAAACAGAATATTACAACAAAATAATTATACAAATCAACTACTATATGTAGTCTCTAACCAAATTCTTGAAGACGATATTAAATAAGTTTTTAAGGATAAACCAACTCCTTCCTACAATGATAAAAAAAAAACTAAAGACTCATCCAATATTTAAACCTAGGGAAGGATGAGTCTCTAGTTTTTTTTATTTTTATCATTGTAGGAAGGACTTGGTTTATCCTTAAAAACTGATTTATTATCGGCTTCAAGAATTTGGTTAGAGACTACATATAGCAGTTGATTTGTATAATTATTTTGTTGTAATATTCTGTTTATATCTTTATTTGTGGGATCACCATGAGTATCGACTTTCATGTTGTCGAATTACCTTACTGTAAGTCATAGTGATTCATGTATTTATTGTAATTTTTTTTTGCTATTTTGGTGACTTTTTTGGAACTTTGTTAGTAATTCCTGTGAGGATGATTGAAAAATTATCTTCTCTGTTGTCCCTTTCTACTGGTTTCTTCATATAATTTTTGGGAAAATTGCTTGTGGGCTGTGCTATATTTGATAGCAAACAACAACAAATATGTGATTACTAATACGAAACCAATGGTAAGTTTGTTAAAAGAACCAAACAGATTGCTCTCTTGCTTGCCACATTTAATATATTATTTTGATTGTTTTTTCTTAGGTTCAAACATTTTGTATGCCATTGCACTCTTTCTAGAATATTAGTATAGAGACAATTAGTCCACTTCTTATATCGCAAGATAACTAATTTGCCATATTTCTTCGTCTCTTCTTTTTGGGCATAACAAGAGATCAAGTTTTCTTGAAACTAACAAATGTCCAAAATACACTATAACAAAAATATTTATCGGCAATAAATATGCACATTAACGAAGAGTGCTAGATCCTTTACCTTCATTAGTTAATTGTCATTATATTCAATGTTGCTATAGACTTTAGGGACATTTATAGAGAGTACCAATTGCCTGTGAAATGTAATGACTCGAAAGGTCATTTTTAGAAATTTTCATAAAATTATTGTTTTATTCCTCCCGATAGTTGCCCCAGTCATTTTTTATCAGTCGATGAAGTTGATTTGGAAATTTTTGAACTATTCGATAACTACGGTTATTTAGTTGATGGATATTTAATATTTATTTAATAATTAATTTATTTAGTTGGTGGTTAAGTGGCCAAGTCCATAATTAATTTAGGAAAAAATGTATGAAATAACAAACTATTAATTCAAATTAAATGCTATAGCCATAGTTTATTTTAATTGCAATTCGCAGCAAACATCCCCTTTTTTTTTGCCATCTAATTCGGTATAAAATTAGCTATTTTCGGTATACAATTAGCCATTTTATACATTTCGGTATAAAATGTATAAAATGCGTTTGTATTTGTATAAAGCGAGAGAAAAGTGTATATACAAATACAAATACATATATTTTCGTCCTATACACTTATAATTATACAAATACAGATCTTATCATACAAATTACAATGTATAAATGAATTTATACAAAACTGAACAATTTTGTATAAAATTGGATGTTTGTAGCGAATTATACAAATCAAAAGCTCCATAGCAAACATAAAACTTGCTATGGAGCGCAATTATGCAAACTATAGCTATAACATACAAATATGATTTTTATGTTTGCTATATGTGAAAGTTGCTCATTAATTTATATACCATATATTACTTGACTCATATATTGAAATAAGTTAGTAGGATTTAATAATTATAAATCATAAATTGGGCAAGGAAAAACAACAACTTCCTAGCGAAAGGATTACCGTGCGGCGACCACCAGAAGAGAAGACAACATAACTGCTTCGTAATTGCTTCAGGTAAAAAGGAAAAAAAAAGATATATCCAAATGTCAACTTTATGCTAAGTGTTAGTTTATAAATATATACATGTTCAACCATTATTATATTTGGTGGAAACTTTAGTTTTTTATTATACGTGTATTAAGGGCTGCCAACTAAAACTTGAATTGGAAATTAAGGTCAATTATTGAGGACTACTCAGAAAATAATGTTGGATTAATCATTGGCTACAAATTGTTGGAATTGGGTTACTGTTTCGTGGCGGAGGTTACATGTTGGCATAAATTTTAGGCATTTTTCTATAATTATCATATTATGATTCAAGTTTTGATATATTGAGATATGTAATTAAATATTGGTAAAAATATTATATGAAAATTATTAGGGTTGTATTATTTGGAAAAATTAAGATTTGACACTAGGCTTGAATTTGAGGAATATGAGAATTTACATGTTAATTGGCAACAAGATTAGGAACTTGATTATAGAGTTGGGTGAGTTTTTGTGTTTAGGCTAGACATATGGTAATATGGGTATTGTTAATTCCAAAATCTTATTGCATTGCACATCTTTATCATTGGTGAACTGGATCTTGTGTGTTGGTGAACTTGATCTGGTGTGTTGTTGATCTTGTGAGTATCTTTTTGTGGAACTTGTGACTGATGAATTATTGAGGTTTTTGTTGATGATATCTAATTGTTAGAGTGTTGATGTTGAGCTGTGTGCTATGTAAACTGTGAACTTTTAGGTTGGGCTGATTTTCTGCAGGTTGTAATTGTGGAGGTTCGGATGAGGTGTAAGGAGTACCCGCATTCAATTCCCTTAGCTTGTGTTTAGAAGTTTACTTCCTGAGTACTGTGTGGTTTGGTACTCACTCCTTGCTTCTACATTTTTGTAGGTTACTAGCCCGGACCATCGTGATACTTTCTCTTCTTTTCTTGTCTGAGGCTTCTTGTGGAGGTTTGTGAGGTAGCTGCTTGTCATCTTAGCGAACCTTCTTTCTCCTTAGTTATGATCTTGTTCTATTCTAGAAACAATGTCATTTGAGACTTGTATTTTCTTTCAATTTTATTTTAATACATTAGAGGCTTGTACACGTGACAACCAGATTTTGGGGCATATTTAAGTCGATTACGAATTTCCACATTTATTGTATTAGTTGGATTTTAGGCTGACTTGTCTTGGTGGGATAAGACGAGTGCCATCACACCCATTTTTGGGTCGTGACATGAAAATACATATTTAGCGACAATTAAGCTATTAATTGCCATTAAAGATCATTTTTGTTGTAGTGATAACTCTTTCTTTTAATAAAGTTTTTTTGTTTTGTTTTTATAAAGAAGTAATAACTCTTTCTTATGGCTTCTTTAAATTTAATTTGTGAACTGTAAACTTGGATACAGCCCGACACACATCTTTTTGAAAAATATGTTAAGCAACATGCCTTTTTCTTCTTGATTGTTAGGAAAGTAAGGTCGTCTTTATTATTATTTGTGGATATTTGTGAGTTCAAGTGCTCACAAAATTATGATGTGAGATTTTAATATGTTGTGTCAAAATTCTGGTTTCCATTCCGATGCCACCTACTGGATGGTTGATAATTGCATTAATTCTTTGTAACTGCATACTATAACCATAACAATAATTATGATTCAATTTCAAATAAGTTGGGGACGGTGATATGAAACCTAAGCAATAGTAATGACTATTCTAAGACAATGAGGAAAAACATTTATGATAGTAACAATTTTAGAGTCATTTTTAACAGATACATGATATAATATACTATAATAAAAAAGAGATTGATGGAGGTTCATAAGAAAGGTGTAACACCCCAGAAAATTTTGAGCTAAGACTTGAACCATCCTTCGTAGTGAGTAAGTTTTTACCAAGTAATTTAAATTTTTCCAAAGTTTTAAGGTCACTAGATGTAACACCTTGAGTTCCAAAAAGAACTAAATTGGAAATAGCAAAATCTGAAATTTTGCAAGTTATGCTTAAGTTATAAGTTTTGGGTCAACTTCAAACGATAATAACTCTCAGTACATGATGAGTTAGGTGTGCCATGAGATGACAAATGAAATATCTTTGAATTATCTTTCCAACACCATCTAGTTTGCTAAGTTTCGAGGTCGAATGAGTGAGATATGCCCTTTTGAAGTCAGGCTGTCCAAATAAGGAAAATTACCCGAAAATAGTGAGGGGTATTTTGGTCTTTTCCTTACCAAATCAGATTTAATCCATTTTTAGTAAGGTTTTAAGGGTCTAATCCTATTAGGTTCAGTTTTATAATCCTAATATACGCCTAGGGTTTTAGTTGAGAGTTCAAGAAGAAAAAAGAAGAGAAAAGAGGAGAAAAGAAGAAAGAATCAAGGCGTTCGTCGAGGTTCTTGAATTTTGTTGCAGATTTTCACCATTGGTCTGATCCCTAAGAGGTATGTAAGCTTCCATAGTGTTGGGTTTGTTCACCCACACGCCAATCATGTTAATTTTAGCGTTAAATTCGTTATAAAAAGTTGACGGTTTGATGTTCTTGAATTGTGTTCTTTAAATTGGCTTTCGTTCTTGAGTTTAGATGAGATTGAGGAGTTCTTGAGGAAATCGTACCGATTTTAGAGTTGTGTTTGATTAGATTCTTGCGTACATGTATTGGTTATCTGAATCTAAAGAAAAATTAAGAAAAAGAATCGAATTTAGGCGAATTGGGGTTAGAAAACGAGGAAGAAATAGTCGGACAGAAAATCAGTACCAGGTCCGCGACGCGGACCTGTTCCTCAGAAGTGATATTTTTTCTCTCCGCGTCCCGGAGAGGTCGCGGACCCCTCTGCCTCAAAAATTATTTCGACCAAATATTAAAATGCATCTCCGCATCGCGGACTTGCTCCCCAGACAGTGTTTTTCAACCATTTCTCATGATTAACTATCTAAAACACATTTAATCATCTCGATAACTTTCCTATCACAAATCATAACCTTGAATTCATAATTCAAATTCAAGGTAGAGTTAAAATTCAAGTCTTGAGAGTTCTTTCGAACATTTTCGAGAAAGTTCCTCTGAGTCTTTGTGAGGAGTCTTCTACAACTTCTAATAACTTGTTTCAAGACTCAAGTAAGTGAGCATGAGAGTGAGGAGAATGTATTCATGAGTCTACACTATCACGAGATCCTTCATATCATGAACCATAACTCTTGAATTCATAATTCACATTCAAGAGAGAGTTAAAAATTGAGTTCAATAAAGTCTTTGAGTTCAATTGTGTATCCTTTGAGATCAACTATTGATTTGAGCTAAGTTTTGAGGAAGTAAGTAAGAGAATGAGAAGAGTGGTATACATGAGTTCCATATTGTTATGTAGACCCTCGAGTCGAATAGTTCATGCCCATAAATTCCGTATGAACTTCGTAAACTGAGCACCTTTGAGAGAAGTAGTATCTTCAAGTTCTAAGTCTTGAGTATCAAGTTCTTAACCCATTTTGAGATTTTATTCCTAATCATGGGACTATTACAAGTTACCCATGAAGTCTTTGAGTTTAGTAGTTCATGCCTACAATTCCGTATGAACCCTATAAGTTGAGCAGTCTTGAGATGAGAAGTATCTTTGAGTCCTTGAGTTGAGTAGTTCATGCCCATAATTCCGCATGAGCCCTCTGAGTCGAGCATTCTTGAAATGAGTATTATCATTGAAGTTCCTGAGTTCTATGTATGATTATTTAAAACCTTGGATTGATTCGTTCACGTCCATAATTCGACATGAACCTTATTTTGAGAAGTCTTTTACAAATGCTTTAAACTTGTTTTAAGACTTGAGTTTCGAGTTGAGTAAAGAGTGAAGTTCATTTCCTTCAAAAGAGTATATGGGGACTATGTATTCCCAAAGAGTAAATGTTTTCACATTTAAACAAGAAAGGAAACACCGATTTTCAAAAGAGCCTTTGAGCTAGTTTTTCAGTAAAGAGTAAATACTTTCACAATTAAGCAAGAGAGGAAACACTGATTTCCTAG
>JAJONR010011155.1:0-13379 GCA_029582245.1 Solanum etuberosum | reverse complement strand
ATAATAATAATATTTGACCCTTTTGAGAGAAAATAAAAATAAAAATGAAAACAAAAATGGACTCCTTTGAGAGTGGTGGTCAATTCTAATGATCATGATATGCATGTGGGATTGAATGACTTGATCTGTCCAATAACTCTAAACTTTATCTTTGTCAAACTTTCAACCTTCTGAATTCAGACTTTTATAATCCAACTTTTGCACTAGATTCATTCCTCATATTCGACTTGTGGTGCATCGAAAGGTTTTTCACCAACAATCTCTCTCATTTTGTATGTCTCTCACTCACAATCGCCTTACAGTGTCATGAAGGTTTTCACCAATAAGACTGTCTCATTTTTCACTTTCTGTCAACTCAAATGATGTCTTATAGGGCTTTCGAGGATTTTCATTGATAAGATTCTCAAATTTTTCACTCTTTATGCGAGTGGCATGACATTTTTCCTTATATGATAATCAACATTGAAAGCTTGCTTGACTTGTCATTGTTAAAAGTTGATCAAAAGATCTTTATTTGGATTATAACGTGGCTTTTGGACATGGTTACAAAGAAAGGATCGTCATGAAAGCTTAAAGATACCGCGGTAACACGGTTAAGACTTACAACTTTTGGAATAGACTCTTTTTTACAAAAATAAAAAATAAAAATAATAATAATAATAATTAAAATTATTATTATTATTATTATTATTATTATTATTATTATTATTATTATTATTATTATTATTATTATTATTATTATTATTGACCTAGTTCTTGTGAGGATGAATTTCTAGACTTTTTCTTGGTTGGACCGAACCTTAAATAAAGGTTGCCTACGTATCTTGTCAAAACTAGAATCAGGTCGAACGCAGTTTAGGAAGCTTGTTCTTTTGTTGCTATTGATTTTTTCTAACTTTTCTTTCTTCTTTTTTGGACTCTTTTTCTTTTTCTTGACTCTTTTTTGTGACTTCTTTTTTTTCTTTTTGAATTTGTGATTCTTCGTTTTTTTTTCTTTTTTTTTTTTTACTGTATTTTGATTCCAAAAGACGGGTATGAAAGAAAATAAAATTAAGTCTCAAAAGGGGTAGCAAAGGATTACACTGTGTTTGGATAGTAGAATGAAATGTCTTCGTCATATCAATTATTAAAAATGTCAAATACAAGCATGTTATTTAAGATGTGAAGTGAAAATCATACAACATCTCTTTGTAACGTATGTATTTATGGATATGTATATCATATTTGCTCCGTGTTTGTCATTTAAATCACCATTTGAGTAATACCTTCTTGACAACAAATGACATATGCCAATTTAGATGAAATCTATCCTTTTAACCATTTTCGATACTAAAGAACGTATCGAGCTGTTTAAGTCCTTTATTCATTTTCTCGAATATTTTATTTTTTACTTCTTTGATGTATTCATTCTATGATTAGATATAATTTTAAGATCTGACCAAATTCCTCTTACATATCATGTCGCAAAAACTGAATTGAAAAGGAGATGTATATATGAAAAGCTAAATAGAACATATAAAAGTGACGCAAAAAAATGATTATATTAAGATAAAAGGACTTGATGACAAGACAACAAACTAAATTTTAGGTTACAACTCTATAATAACCAAAACTACGACAAGACTCAACAAACAAACTCTTAAGAGAAATGATAGAAGGGTCTGACTTACTAAAATAAAATAAAAAAATGAATTGCATAAAAGAAATGATGACAAAATAAACTATCCATACACTCTTTTCTAGAGAAAAGAAGAGTGTCTCCCAATCACCAAGCTTGACTTCTTATCCACTGCTTTGCACGTTAGCCTTCGTGAAAGCTTTACCAATTTCAATTGTCTTTTCTTTAGAATTGAGAGAATTATCATATTCTTTTTCATCACATATCATCTCAATGAAGTGTACATCATTAGGTGCTGGTACAGAATTCTGAGTAAC
Source organism: Solanum etuberosum (assembly GCA_029582245.1). NCBI lineage: Eukaryota > Viridiplantae > Streptophyta > Magnoliopsida > Solanales > Solanaceae > Solanum > Solanum etuberosum. The sequence goes on along the minus strand of JAJONR010011155.1, from coordinate 11,444 downwards.
ATTTGGGGGGTTATCATTTTGGACCACAATCATCTTTGCTTGGATTATCTTTTCCATCTCACTTTTCAAAGTTCGACAATCTTCAGTACTGTGCCCTGAGCATCAGAATGGTATGCACATCGTGCTACAGGATTGAAACCTTTTGAACGTGGATCTGCATAATTTTGAGGAATTGACTCCATCATATTCAAACGTTTCAATTTCTCAAATAAATGTGTGTAAGACTCTCCAATTGGTGTGAAATTATTCATAAGTCTTTGACCTCCTTCAAATCCCTGTCTTGGATGGGGATTATAAGGTGCATGAAAATTTTGAGAAGAAGGACGAACATTTTGATGTGTTGGCGCTCTCCATTGAGGATAGTTTGGTGGATGTGCATATGGTTGTGCACTATAGACTGCATATTGAGGTGGGACAATTGAGTATTATAGTGATGGCATTGAGGTGGTGCATATTGATAAAGTGGACCCCTTGAACTTTTTTGTGTGTCTGACACAACATTTGCTACATCCTCCTTCATTTTCTTTCCCCCAAGATTTCCTCATCTATTTTTAATCACTTGTGTTGTGGCTTTCATGGTAGCTTGACTTACAATCTTTCCAGACTTGATGTCATTTTCCACCATTTCACCAATCTTAATAACTTCGGCAAATTTTTTTCCAACAACGGAAAGTAGTCGGGTTCTTGCGCTTGGAGAAAAACATCGATCATTTCAGTCTCTTTCATTGGTGGCTTAACCCTAGCAGCTTACTCCCTCCATCTAATAGCATATTCACAAAAAAATTCAGTGGTCTTTTTCCTCATGTTGGCAAGTGAAGTACGATCTGGCACTATGTCAATGTTATATTGAAATTGTTGAACAAAACTTCAAGCCAAATCATCTCGTGTATGCTAGTTAGAAGTATCTTGATCTATGAACCATTCTGAAGCGAATTTTTTTCCAAAATAAGTCATGAGCAATTCCTCTTTGCTTCTAGCCCCTCTCAGTTGATTACAATATCTCCTTATATGAGCTACAGGATCTCCATGTCCATCATTTTTCTCGAACTTTACAGTTTTAAAACCGATGGGAAAATGAACGTGGGGAAACATGCACAAATCATTGAATGAGACACTTTTGTTACCTCCCAATCCTTGCATATCGCTTACACTTTGTTCCAAGCTCTTCATTTTTCTAGCCATTTCTTCAAGTTCTCCATTCTTAACAGTTTTTTCAACTTCGACAAGGGAACTATACTAATGAGTATGAGGATAAGAGCTTGAAATTTTAAGAGTCACTTCAGGAGTGTAACTATGATCATGTTTACCTTTGGGTGGGGGATCAATGTTGAATTTTGACACCATTGTAGGTTGCGGGACTGTATTAGTTGGCGCAGTTGGCATGAAGAGTGGATTACTCATCAAAGTCATACTCAAATGGCGTAACGTGAAAGTTCCAGTGGCATTGGATGTGTAAGCATATGGGCCAAATTCGGGTGGATACATTGGATCATTTGTCGATATTTGGATAGGGGGTGGAATATTGGTATTCAAGTACTCACGGATTGAAGATGGAGGAGCTTGTCCATTCATCGAAGCTTCATACATTTCAGCCATTTATTTTCTCAACATCTGTACTTGCTCTGTTGACACTGGTTCTTGTGAAACCACTTGATTTTGAACTTCATCATTGTCCGACTCTGTTCCGTCTTTGTGGACCATTTTCTCTTTTTCCTTTGACCTTGTATAATATGGATGAGATGCCAGTTTAACCAGAAATCAACCACCTTTATGCTAACTGCGTGCATTGACAATAAATCTTGTTAGGGTTAGACATTCTTCAGCTATAACCACATGTTGCACATTATGCATACACGTGTCTTTTTATTTATAGAATGAACTTAGAGAACCTAATGTCTAATGCTGACTTGCTCAACTATATCCAGTTCTTTATTATAATTTACTTATTTATTATTATTATTTTTAAAACATGATTTGATAATGCATTGATCAAATCTATTTGGGATTCCGTGTGTAACATGTTTCAGAACATGAGTAAGATCTTAGCAGTATCTTTTTACTAAAAATAACAAAACTTTATTTTAGAACTTTGAGATAAGAAAGAATTGTTTTTGTTTTTGACACTTTTGAATAAAGAACAAAACTTTTTCATTTAATTTTGGATAAAGGTTATATATTTTTTTTTGAATAAGGATCACCGAACCCGAAAAGGCTTGCCTACGTATCTCACATGGAGAATCAGGTGTGCGTAGTTCGTCCAAATTGGACGGTTTATAAAATTTAGATATTAAAACTTGACTTTACAAATGCTATATTTCACAAAATATTATGAAAATAAAATATTTTGATTTTTTTTGTATTAATTATACAAAAGAAACTTAAATATATATTTTTTTAATTTTAGTTAAGTAGTGAAAAATATTTCATTTTTCAAAAAGGTATGTTAACTTTTAAAATAAGAAATATTTTTATGTTTTCTCCTTTTTTTTTGTAAAAATCGAAAGATAACATTTTTTCATTACACTAATCACACTAAAATGAATCAACTTATAAACACTTTCTAAATAAATGCATTTTCATATAGCACATAAAATGATCTAAGTGGTCAAGTAAGAGAGGGATACTTGTCCTCGACGGACCCAACTCTTGTTTCGAGACTCACTAAGTCAAATGCAAATGATGTAAATAAGTGGAATCTTCTAGGGATAACCCTGTCTATGTTCTACTTTTACTAGGTTCAAACCTGAAGAGATTGGTGTCTGGACTAGCTTACCCGAGAAGACAACTCGAGTCAGGGAGGGGCAACTTATCGATAGTAGCGCTATTCTGACTTCATTGTTGGTCCTACCCCGTCTAACATATGCTACTAATAATACTTTAACAGGTGCCAAAACACTCTAGCTTTATCTCAATAGAAAGTAGGATGCATAATTGCATTCATGTGACTGTGTGTGAAGTATTTTTTAGAAACGAAGAAGAGGTGCGTGAAATAAGACAATTTATAATACAATTCAACAATATCAAAACAATAAATGAGCAACAAGTAGAACATTAGGTCGTCATACACAATATATCTAAAAAATAATAATAAGATCAAGTAAAAGTCAATATAACAAAGCTCGAAATCTTATCATTCCCCAGCGGAGTCACCACAGATGTCACACCCTTTATTTTACACGGCGGAAAGGGTTTTCCCAATTTAAGTGACTGTATTGAAGAGGGATTATTTTATTTTCTCAGAGTCGTCACTTGCAATTGAGTTATGGTGTTCCAAGTCACCTTTTCTTTTAAATTCCTAATCAATAGGAAATGACTCTTTATTTTGGTCTGCAAACTAGAAATTCGAATAAGGAATTTTGTTGACCGAGGGGAAGGTATTAGGCATCCCTCGACTCTCATGATTCTAGCGTGATCGCTTTTATTAACGTATTGTTACTTTAACTATTTTTTGGATATATTATTAGAGGTCATGATTTGCTCAGATTTTTTTATTTGTTGAACTTTTATTTAGTCTCATCCTAGATGCGTAACCGCATTCTTGGTCTGAACATTTAATAGCTACGAAGCACAACCACTCTATTTTCTCGTGTGCATCACGCCTAATAGTCTTTGTTTACATCTCTTGATTTAAATTAATGAAAGTTAGTTATTAAAATAATTTAGTCAAGGTGTGTCACCGCATCCTTGAATTTCTTTTAAGTGTTTCAAAAAATCCACATTCTTAATTGAAACCATTTCCTTTTTAATGTGTCTAAAATTTTGTCTAATCATTATAAAACTAATATTTTGTCCCTTATAAATAAAACCAAATAAAGTAAAATAAATATAAATGTTTAGGATACAATATATAATTCTGACATCATTTCTATATCTTTTTATTTTATATTTTTATCACTCTTAAAATTAACGTCAAAATTAAGCATACACTTTTTAATCCAACAAAATATTAATGCATTGCAAAAATAATTCTCATTTTTTGCTTGAAAAAAAAATGACAATAATTTCTGTGAGCCTAAAAATCCCTAGTTTATTATTATTGACATATAAATCAAGATAGTAACTAGGGAATAAAAATAAACAAATAAAAATAATCACCAATTAAAGTTATCTTCACTCATTAAATAAGATGTAACGCTTAACCAAATATTCATTTCAATCTAATTATGAATCAAACAAAACTATAAGAAAATATATCACACAGTTACATCAAATTCCATGAATAAATTAAAGAAATAAGATAAAGTTTAACCTTAAATAAAGAGAATAAGTACCGCAAAATCTTGACCGAAGCTCGATTAAAACTCCCACGAATCTTTTTGTAGATTGTATTTAGTGGTATATGTGTTGTATTTATATGAAAGTAATGAAAAAGGAAGAATAATGTGAATGTTTTGTGGATTTTTGAAAGAAAATAAAAGGAATGTGAAAGTTTTTCTTTTTGTTTGCTGCGTATTTTTGGTCATATTTTTGTTCCTTTTGGATGTTGTCCGTTTTTGTTGATTTCTCTTTTTTTATTTGTGTCTAGCGTATGTGTGTGTTTTTGGGAGAAAGGAATGTTTTTCTGTGTGTTATGTATTTGTGTGTGTTGGTATCTTATGGGTAGGGGGAGGGAATGTGTTTTTGATGTACGTGTGTGGGGGGAGTGGGGTAGTGTAGGGGTTGAGAGGAGTGTGGGTAGAGATATAGGGTGTGAGTTGGAGAAATGGGGTAATGTAGGTATAGTGAAGTGAGGATAATGGGTATTTTTTTTATAAATTAAATATATACAAATTTATAATAATAAAAATATTAATTATTTTGAACTATTAAAATATAAAAAATACTAAATGGCTAATTAAAAAATATAATTAAGAAACACTAGTTTATTTATTAAATCTAAATTAAAAGAAAATATATATTTTTGTAAATTTTATTTTCTTTATAACAAAACTTACACTAATAATGCAACTCTATTTTTTTTATAATTTTCAAATATTTAAGATAAATGAAAAATATCTACTTTATATATAAAAGCAATATTTATGTACTAAAAATGGTGGAAGATCTTAAGTTCGGTCAAAAATTACGTGTCTACACAACCGAACCCTTATAATACACAAAAGGCTACACTATAAGGCACAATTACAAAATGAACACCAACACCCAGAACCTAGCATCTCCCAGAATCTTACATCTGAACAACTAGTCCTTCCATGAATCTTACATAGGAAATCCTTCATATAACCAAGCATATCGCAAAATCGTATGTCGAAATAGCTAGTCATTTCCAATATGTTACATCAGAAAGACTTATTGAAACCTGATAAATGCTCAATTGTTCCCATATTTCAGGGTATAGGCATTCGTATGCAAAATAAATACTTAACTTATGAGGTCAGGGTCCAACTACAAGAATTGGTATATGGGACTCTTCTTTTATTGATTTCACCACTCAAACAAGATAGCAAATTGAGTTCTCAACAAAAAAAAAATAATAAAAATATATATATATATAATAGGGGTATTTTTATATCTAATAACTAAAATTTTCACAAGATTAAGCAACAAAATAGGGAATCAACACAGATAAGATATAAACAAGTTGGAAAAGACTTGGGGGGGGGGGGGCATGCATAGTGGTAGAGGTTTCAACTCGAACAGGCAAAGATTAGCAAAAGTACATCAATTGGTACATGAATAGCGTTTCTTCTAGTCTACACTCGATATTCTATCAAACTATCAAGCATATGTCCCTTGTGTTCTCTTGAACTCCAAGACCCTTTCAAATAAAACATCAAACATTGATTGAGTAGATAGACTATTCCTAGCTAAGATCATTAAATGTGAAATCACTCGGATTATCCCATCCCTGACTCAAATCCATAGAGTAAATTCATCAAGTCCTTACTATTGAGTCTTACCCAACTCCATTTAGATTTCCCAAGTCAAAATGGTGTTAGAGAGCTCAATAAATATTTTCCACAACTGATTTAGATTAAAACTTCAAGACAATAATAGATCTCTGCAATAAAATCAATATTAGAGCTAATTAATCAATGCCCATTCGGGTTTTATACCCCCTAATCAATAAGGGTTTAGCTACTCATAAAAGATGAAATAGAGACAATACCCATAAAGGAAAGCTCCACTCCAAGCTAATTTGATAAATAAAACTTGAATTTCAAGCTTGGATTGACATAAATTTGAGATTTCTTTCTTTACAAGCTAGAAAGTTCTTACTACTTTTCTCTCTACTATTCTATCTCATACAAATTTCATATCCTAAAAACGTAACATAAGTCTTACCCTAATAGGGAGAAAGATAAAGGTACATGATTGCACAAATTCATATTCTATCCTTGGAACATTCCAAAGGAAGCTCTATTTTCCAAAAGTGCATTTTTCCCTTAGGCTTCCGTCCTTTTGACTTGCAAAAGACCGGTGAGACGTCGAGAAAGCGAAGCACCAGTCGCATTCTTCTCTCAACCTTTAGTTTTAATAGGAGCATCTGAGATGGGATAGACAAAAACTGATGTACCACATATTTACGGTAATCCTAAAGCTTTAAACTTGAGGTTTTGCATGTTTTTAAGCACTTGATTGTTACGATTCAAAGTATACCCTAGACGTGACATGGCGAATAAGATCCCGAGAGGCCCTAAATAAACCACTTGACATAAACATGATATAATATAATACAATTTAAGAGATATAATCGATAAAATTCTCAATCATAAGATGACATAAAATATACCAAAAGAGTGTGTGTATATATATATATATATATATATGTGTGTGTGTGTGTGTGTGTATGTATATATATGTATGTATATATACATAAAATGAGTTTGTTTCAGACCAATGTTCGATTCTTGGGACATAATATTTGTCAAGGAAAAATTACCCCAATTCAAAGATCTATAGACTTTGCATCTAAATTTCCTGATATTATTACTGACAGAAATCAGTTACAAAGATTTTTAGGGAGTTTAAATTATATTTCTCCTTTTTATAAAAATCTATCTCGGATTACCGCCAGTCTTCAGAGATCCTGTAAATGGTATCAGAGCCTAGGAACTTTTATGGTAGATTTGTCGTTAGATCTGAACTATTTAACATAGATATGACTTTTATAAACATGGATCTGGGAGAAGTAAGTACTAAAAGTATTAGACTTGAAGAGGTAGATATACCTCAAGACCTTGATTTGTTAAACAAATGGACGATTCCAAAAGTTTCTATAAAAACCATATATGATTATGGTTTCTTTGATAAATTTTTAAATAAACAAATGATAAAAATGACAGAACATTCATTGGCTTTAAATTCTTCAGAACAGACTATTCGTTTATTGAATAAACATGATATTGATTTATATAAAAATCAGTATAATTTTCTGCATATTGGTATGATACAAATTGCTTTTAAGCCTTTAACTTTTAAAGGATTACCGGAAACATTTTTGGCTGCTTTACGAGATGCCAGGAACTTAAATTTCAGACAATCTCTCATGGGTTCTATTGAATCTACTGTGGCCTATGGTCCAGTCTATTTTAATACTCAGCCTAATTTGCATTTATCGTTATCTGATATCAATATTTTTGATGCCTTAACTTTAAATGTTAAAACACATGGTTATAATTATGCGCCTGGATCTGAACTCATCTGTCTATTATATCGGATTTATTATAAGTTATTATGAACTTTAAATCCTAAATGTAAATAGCTTGATACATCAGAACAAACTATTTTGTTTGAAACTAATTTTGTAAAAGCTAAAGTCACAAAGACAAAGCCAATGAAAATAGTATCGAATATGAATGTACCACCATCTCGGAACCAAATCAAGAAACCATAAATAAATTTATTTATATTTAGATAAATTCTAGATCTTTCATGGATGATCTGCTTAAGAACTTACTTTACTCAACATAGATATGAATTTTTAGCCAGACATGGTCAAAACTGAGAAAGATTTTAATACAAGTAAAGTAGAAATTAAAAGGTACCTTGAGTCGGAACAGTTGCAAACGTCGGAACGTTTATTTTCTTTTTCTTTAATATTCAAAAGATTGAAAGAGAAGAGAGAGTTTGTGTAAGGGGTTATACCCTTTCTACTCTTCTTAGCTTATCTATTTATAGACAAAATTTTAAAGACATATAGAATCTATGTACAGTAAAATGGGTCCCTTATGTGGGTCCTATGCACAGTATATCTACTGTGTGTACAGTGTTTCTATTGTAAATAAGGCTTAATTCAGGTGAATTTATTACATTAGTCCTTTGCCCTTATCCTTTTGTTTGCAGAGAAAATCTTTCATCCTTAGTAGTTCTCCTTCAGATATTATCCTTTCTGATTCCACGGGCTGTGAATCTTGCATAAGCTGAGAATCTTCGACTTCTACGATATCATTTATGATGGATCCACTCTTCATTGAAACATCTTATTTATCACGTGAATCAAGTGATTGAAGTAAACTTAGTCTAAATTCTTCTAAATATCGATTTATCATCTCATTTTTATCACCATCTTGAGTCATGATTCTTATAGCAATGAGCTTTACCGAACTATCATTAACAATAATTTTTTGAGGAGCATTAGAATACTCTGTAATCTTTTCTTGAATAGAATCAAGTAGTTCTTGGCCATAGATAGCTTTGGTTGTAGGATATGTTTTTATTAACTTTTTCTAGAAGTTGTTGTAAAAAAATTGGTATAAGCAGGGAATATTATCGTCCGTGTAACCAAATTCAGGAGTCCATTTATGGATCCAAGGGATAGAGAATTTAAGAAAGAAATAGATTTGATCCATTTTATCCAGGCAACAGATATGATCTGCATGGTATAATTCATTAAGTTGGGGGGAGATTTGTGCCCATTTTTTATATAATTCAAAGAATGGACTTGGTAATATTTTGATAGTTGGTCCTTGGTATTACCACCAATTTAAGAACCAATTAGAAATTGGTTTGGTGAACATTTTAGCACATACCTTTATAAACCAAGTATATTTATGACGCTCATTTTTTTAATAAAGAACCTTAGAGAAGACTTGGATATAATCCCAGTATGTAATACTCATGCGAGTCTGATTAAAACTTATCTGTCGTTCTTTCATGGTAGAGAGTCTCCAATCTTCAATAGATATATAAATATTGAACCATCATATGGTCCAACCAGGAATCGTGCAGCTTCGTTGCATACTATAGATTCTTCTATTTATAGGGTTAAAATTAATCCTCATACAAATATTGCTCAGGATAATGATAATATTTCCGATAAGGATATTCCTTCTGCTTCTGAAATGAGCTTTAATCCAAATGATATTTAATGATTCCACATCAAATTGATTTTAGTCTAGGATCACTGGCAAGACAATATATTAGAGATGAATTTAAAAAACCTATATGGAATCAATTTAAAACATGATTTTTCGAGACTTATAGTCAAACGGATTTAAATAACATTTCTCAAGAATTTTATGAGGCTTGCGCTTTGCATAATCAAATTAAGTATTTTGTTCCTTGGTTTTTAACCACATATTTACCATTATATGTTAAGGTTTTAGAAAGATCTTATAAAGATTCAAATGGAAACATTATTAAAGTCATTTACCCACTTCAATCACCTTTTATTTTACCTAATAATACATGTATTACTTTTTCTGCTTTTCAACAACTGATTGATAATAATGTTGCTAAAGTTAGTATTGCTGAAATTAATAATCTAATTTCTCAAAATAATTATTTAAGTTTATACGTTAAAGTTTTGGGTGAACATATTTGTTCTCTTGATAAAAAACTCGATGAATTAACTGTTTTGATAATAGACATGAGCAAGAAAAATAATGATATTACTTCTGCTTCAGGAAGTAAAGAACAAACTGCTCTTACTCATATTCAAAGACCTCCTAATATTCAGAGTTTTAAATTTAATTCTTTTAATGATTTAGAAGAGCTTCTTGATAAAAAGCTTTCGGATTTAAGTGCCAAACCAATTGATTTGTCCAATGATTTTGCTGAAAAAATAGAAAATAATTCTGATTTTATAACTCGGACTTCTTTCGAGTTTAATAAACTTATAGGTATGAGAAAGTTTTCAAAATATAAATATGCTGATAAACCGCGTATGGAAACTTTTTATTACCCTCGACCCACTCCTCAAGATGTTTTAATAGAGGAGCGTGACTGGAATCAGACTAATACGTCTTATAGTGGTTCCAAAATTTATGAATGGAATTTGGATGGTTTAACTGATAGACAATTAACCATTCTTGTGCATCGTATGTTGATGTATTCAACTATTTGCAAAAGTGCTAGTAATACAGATAGAAATATTTGTAAGATGATTATTGCAGGTTTTACAAGCCAACTTAGAGGCTGGTGGGATAATTATATGTCCATTGAGCAAAAGGCAGTAGTGATTAATGCTATTGCTAACAATGAAGGAGTTGATAACCTAGGCATGACTCTAGTTAGGAATAAAGAAGATGTTGTTTATACTTTGGTAGTTACCATTCTTGAACATTTCAATGGTAGATTTACAGTACAATATGAAACTGTTCGAACCGTTCTAAATAGTCTTCGATGCAAGACTCTCGGTGAGTTCAGATGATATAAAGATACCTTTTTGAGTCGGGTTATGAAACTACCCGAAAACAGACTTGAGCATTGGAAAGCAAAGTTTATAGATGACCTTCCTCCCTTAATTGCAGAAAGTGTCAGAAAGACTCTTAGAGGAACTTTTGGTGAAATTCCGTATAGTAATTATACTTATGGTAAATTGATAGTGGTTTCTACACAGGAAGGATTGAACCTGTGTAATGAACTGAAGTTATCTCGACATTTTAAAAGGGATAAGCTAAAAGAAAGATCTCAATTAGGAGATTTTTGTACCCAATTCGGTGTTCCTGGACCCTCTGTTTCTGATAGAAATAAGAAATCTAGACCTAACAAATATGACTTTTATAAACATGGATCTGGGAGAAGTAAGTACTAAAAGTACTAGACTTGAAGAGGTAGATATACCTCGAGACCTTGATTTGTTAAACAAATGGACGATTCCAAAAGTTTTTATAAAAACCATATATGATTATGGTTTCTTTGATAAATTTTTAAATAAACAAATGATAAAAATGACAGAACAGTCGTTGGCTTTAAATTCTTCAGAACAGACTATTCGTTTATTGAATAAACATGATATTGATTTATATAAAAATCAGTATAATTTTCTGCATATTGGTATGATACAAATTGCTTTTAAGCCTTTAACTCTTAAAGGATTACCGTAAACATTTTTGGCTGCTTTACGAGATGCCAGGAACTTAAATTTCAGACAATCTCTCATGGGTTCTATTGAATCTACTATGGCCTATGGTCCAGTCTATTTTAATACTCAGCCTAATTTGCAATTATCGTTATCTGATATCAATATTCTTGATGCCTTAACTTTAAATGTTAAAACG
>JAJONR010011154.1:0-22555 GCA_029582245.1 Solanum etuberosum | reverse complement strand
ACATTATATCACTAGAGACGAAACATGTACTTCCTGTTTATGAGCTGCTCCGTGCAAGAAATATAAAATGAGTTTGTTGTGTGGAGAATAACTAGAACAGGTACATGCAAAACCTAATCTGAGCTCATTAGACTATCCACCAATGAGCAAAGATGTGTAAACTACCTCTCTGCAGATCAAAAAATGGAGTATCTCGGCCTGTAACCCCTAAAACTTACTCTTATTTGTTTACACACTTCTTTTTTCATTAGTTTATCTGCCTGAAACAACATCACCTTTTCCCATGAGGCAGGGGGAGGAGAGAATATCATTGGCATTTTAATATATTATCATTGAAAAAGAATGAGAGTCACAAGTTCCATCTCACACAAATGAATATCATACCGCTCCATATTAGCAATCAAAGCAAGTAAAGCCCCTTACCACGAACCAACCGAGAAGAAGAAGAAGATGCAGCCATATTTGGAAAAGATTCTGTGATAGGAATGAGAAAGTCAGATACGATATAATCCACGAATAGACATAACAAAAGAATTACCAAATTAGAACACCAGTTCTACCAATAGGTGTAAACAATGTTCAAATAGATTTAGCGTAATTAATAATCAAATTATGTGAAGTACAGTAGTCAGCCAGCAACATGTGGTACAGTGATCGGTGAAAGAAAAACTCAAGCATCAAAAGCCTTGATAACTTGAAGATTTCCTCCTTTTTCTGTTGAATATGGTAACCCATCATCCCCCTCCCCCTTCTCCCTAGGACCCCCTTACAGAGGAGATTAACAGTAGGCCTTTTTCACTTTGCTCCATTAGTGACTCAAACCCTCAGATTAACAGTGGGCCTTTTTCACTTTGCTCCATTAGTGACTCAAACCCTCAATCTTGTGAAGGACCTTTGCCAACAGGGTATTCCTCTTTTGTCTATTTTCCTTTAGAACTCTCATCACAGAATACACATTAAATTTGTTACAAATAAAACTTGTCAAATACACACAAAGACAAGCATCACAATCTATTGTCGATCTTTTTTTTTTGGATGTTCCAAAAGTTTTTTTGAGAACTAACCAAAAGTATTGTCACCCATAATTCTGTGCATAAAGACTTAGTAATCTGGAAGCTAAATAGCATAAGTCACTAAGATGAACACATCATGACAGACTTACCTTCCAATAAAACTATTTTTAATCAGCACTTACTCTACCCCTTACTTTCATCATTCCACAGAAAGATCATTAAAAATTGAATCTTGAGCACCTCATGTCAAGAAACTAATGCTATCAGTGATCTTGTTGCACCAGTTCCTAAATGGAGAACTAAGGATCGCTCTCCAAATTTCATCGAGAATTAATTTGAACTGCAACTGAATGAAGTGCTGTTCCCATTGTTTATTCAGAAAAGCAATTGCAGGCTTCCAGGATTCAGAATCCTAAATACACTATCAAGGAAGGATGCAACCTTCAGAAACTAGGTACATTCAAAAAATCTCCTATGTCATTCCAGCAATCAGAGTTGACAGCCATTTCAACAGGCACAGAAGCCTCAAGGAAACACCTCTTTTTCACCATGACATCCCAAATTCAAGGAATAACTAGAAGAAAAAGTCATTCATGATTAAAGAATCAATTTGACAAACTTTTTTTTCAAAAAAAACGAAAAACACTAAAAAGACCAAAATATAAAAGAAAAAATTGATGTAAAAGAAATTGAATTGCAAGTTTGCAACCTTGGTTATAACTTTATACTCCCTCCTCGCTTCTCGAAAGTCAAACTACATGGATTTTGACCAACATTTAAAGATGTATTTTTCATCACCATATGAATATAAGAAGGATTACAACTTGTAGTATTTCTCGTGTAGTTTTCGAACCTCTAAATTTTAACATATCAAATATTTCAAATATTGAATTAATCTAATTGAATTTAACTCCAAATATTAGTCAAATTGATTCTTACGAAGTGAAATATAACAAGTACAAGTGAACAAAAGGAGTATATAGGAGGATATGATTTCCTATGACTAAGGAAAATAATTTTTAAAAGTATCTTGTATTTTTTACACTCTTAAGAAAAAAAATTAGACAGAGAAGAAGCTAAAAGAAAAAACTAAGAGGGGAAAAAGAGAGAAAAGAAAAACCATAAACACTAGTAAACCATAGAGCATTGTATCCTCAAAGAAAGCAGAGAACAACCATCGACAATATCAGTTATCAATTCATCTTTCTACTATTTCTTATGGTAGTAGTATGAATCTTCACATCAGTCTCTCAACTTTCAAGAAAAGATCCAAATTTTATACCCATTGAGCTAAAAAGATTACATCTTTATATACATTTTGGATTAAGTTTGGGGATTTTTTTTTCTGGGTTTTAGATGTATTAATGGTACTACAAATTGGTGAGATGTTAGTACTTTTTGTGGCATTAATTCGTCCTAAACTAGTTTCAATCATTCTCTGAAAAAAGGCGAAACTTTTTCTATTTTCATTCCCAAATCCGGCAACATCAGTTATCTAATTTCTATGCAATAATTTTACACAAAACCCTATTTTTATGCAACAATTCACTGAAAAAAACAGAAATAAAAGCAATGATTCATGTCTATTTGGAGCAGAAATAATAGTAAATAAGCAAGTAAAAGGTTCAAGAATAAGGTATATTTTGTGAAATGACATAAATGGAGAGATTGAATTGATGGAGAAGAACTTACCAGAAGCTTGATATGAGAATGAAATCTCTGAGCAAAACTCCAAGAATGGCAAAGATGGAGAAAAGAAGAGCGACAGTGAAGAATGAAGAAAAGCGGAAAAGATTAGGGCTTAGATAGTGAGGGTAATGTTGGAATTAGGAAAAAATAATAAGGGATAGGAAAGTAATCATCCGTCAAACTTAAATAATTTTTAAGCTGTGAAAAAATATCAAAACTGTCATTATTATTATTATTATTATTCAATATTAAAACAGATATAATTCATTTATTGCTTAATTATTAAGTGTTAATTTACGATTTATATATCAAGGTACATTATTGTGTCCATCAAAAGGAAATAATAGTATATATCGATCTACATTTGACATAGCAAATTTGTATTAACAAAAATAATCTTTCTTTAATTGAACTATACCTTAATGAGTGGAAATATATTTTGGAGAAGTAGTCTACTGTGGCATTTTTAATAATAATAATGGTCATTTTCACTCTCCAATTTTACTTTAGAAATCAAACTTATTCTCAATTTTGAACAATAATTAAATTCTCTCTTTTATCCTATGCATTGTCCTTTGTTATATCACATATATGTAATATTTTTTATATTATATATAATTTATTTTTTGATCTAGGTATTTATAACTTTTTCTTTAATTAGGCTCAATAACATTATAAGTAGAATAATATTTTGAATTATGAATTTATCACAAAATTTAATATTATTTTTATGACCATTATTATAATGTAATATGCATTAAGCGTGTGTTTCATATTACTTGTCCCTTCTTACTAACACATACTTTAAAAAAATTAATCAGAAGTGTATTTTACTAAACTAACATTATTAATAATATTTTGAAACTTTAAACTTGACTATCTGTTGTAAAACTTAAGAACAAACGAACAATATAAAGATGAAGACAAGAAGAATATAAGACAAGAGGAACAATATAAGATAATTTTCTTTCTTTCAAGTGTTCACCAAATCTTCAAGTGTGTTCAACTGAACCAGTATGCATTTATTTATAGCATAACATAGAGACATACAAAAGGTTAGTCATAAACATGACATTAAACATGAATATATTGGAGTATGTTATGGAAGTGAAAGGTTACAAGAATAATGATCATAAAGGTGGAGGTTATCTTCGTAATGGAGGAAAATAATGTAGTAACTTCTTGGTGGACATCCACACTATATTATTTTATATGCAGTTATTAAATATTAACGATAGAAATAAAAAAATTATTTTTTTAGTGTATAAACTAGACAAGTAAATTGTCACGCCCCGAGCCTACACCCTAGATGTGGCCGACACTTGAGAACCATTGTTGGTCCCCAAGTGAACCCTTGTCTTGGTTGACTACTAAGTGGAATACTAACTCAAGCATACACAAATATCAAAAGTGAAGAATTGTTTAAAAACAGATCATTAAATCTCAAAGTTATCTGAAAATACTGAGTATTAAACATAAAGTTTTAAATAAAACATTTGAAACTGAATACTGCAAGACTAACTAAGACTGTCTATCTATGAAGCCTCTACTGTATAAAGATAAGTGTTAGGACAAGACTCACGACACCTCAAAGCGCTAATACTAACAAATCATAAAAGTAAAGTCCTCTGAAAGCAAAGAGGCCTCACTAAAAGCTGATGAACGGATGATGTGATCGCAACAGAACTCATGTTGATGATCCTAAGTACCTGAATCTGCACCATGAAATTATGCAGGTCGAATGACATCCGTACATTGAATGTACGAGTATGTAATATGGCTGAATAAAACAAATAACTAAATTGAAAGGCTGAACGTAACTCAACTAAAATATAGTATAAATCATGATGAAAAACATTTAAGCTCACACTGTAGGGATGCAATAATAGTAAATATTGAACTGAAATATATAAATAAAAATATACTTTACTTTACTGGGGAGTTTATCTAATCGACAACTATCACTATGAGCCTCGTGATGATATAACGCCTTACCCACGTTGCCAGAGCCGCCCTATACCTTGCCGGAGCATAGATCGTTGTTGACACCCAACTTTGACCCTCCACAATATAAATTAATTATCGAGCTTCTTCAATTTCAAGTGATTTAAAATAATTAGTTTATTTAAAAGAGTTTGTGAGTTTTTGAGTAATTTTATCATTGTTATAACTTTTAAACAATATTTATATTTTTTATATAATTATGTACATATTTATTACCTTTTATAAATATTCGAAAACCGCTAAAAAAAAGATTTGTTCTTTAATTAAATATTTTGTTTATTATGTTAGTTAGTCAATGGTTTATATTTTTGAGTTAATTAGTTTATAATTAGATTAATTATTTTATTTCGTTAAAAATGAGAAGCTCATTAATTCGTCTTGTTTAAATTTTAACGGAATCACCAATTAAACTCAATTTGGCTAACTTCTTAATTCCCATCGGCCATAATTGCAATTCATGTGGCCATTTTCCTATTACTACAATTTTAGCCATTTCTTTTACCTCTTTTTTAACCCCATTAAGATACCTTAGCATTGGGCCTTTTTCCCATTTCCTTCAGCCCACTTCTATTCAACTTCAACTGACCCAATTCAATTTCCCAAGCCCAATAGAAGCCCGATCTCTCAACGTGTCCCCATCTCCTTGCTCGTTTGTCCTTCCTCTCTAAATCAGCGCTTCTCCTCTCAAATCCGTTGTTGAGAATTCCTACTATAGTTATTTCTCATTTAAGCTAAGTGCAAATGTTTGATTAGCCATCGTTTGATGTTTTCTTATATGCATATTTCTTAAATCTTACCTTTAAGGATCTGTTGAATTATCCATTTTCTTGTTTTCATATTAGTGTGCAAATTTGATTGAAATATTCAAATAACTGGGCATGATTTTAGTTGACATTTGTTTATCCTTCTTTGCTGCTAGATATTTGCTAATAGATTTTGAGGCTACTGCTTGATGAATGCTAATTTCTATTCTCATTTTTTGTCACACGTGAAATCTGCTCCGAGTCTCTTTTGGACTCTATCTCTTCTCCTTGCATTTCCTTGTTGGGCCATGGAGGTCCAATTCTACCTTTATTGAGTCGGTCAGCCATGAAGAATCGAAGAACAGGTCCTCAAAATTGACGTACAGGTGTTTGGAGCTGATATACACCTAGTGTATAAGAAAAATGGACTTAAAGGCCCCAAAATTCAGTTTTGTATTTTGTTGTTGGGCCTAAGCCCTTTTATTTTAATTATTATCTTGTTAGTTTAAGACAGGTGGGATTGGTGGCTCAAATGGGCCAAGGGCCCAAAGCAGAAAATTAGGCACAAGTACTGGTCCAGGCGGACAGAAAACCAGACTTGGGCCCAAAACTCTCTCTCTTCATTTTATCTGTTTCATATTTGTTTAATTGTTTATTTGCTAGTCAAATATACTTATTTTTTTACTTCAATTACTTTGAAATATTTTTCTTAAGTAATCCCTTATACTATTTCCCTTTTCCCCTAAAAAATAATTTCAAGTTTAAGTTTGGTCATTTTAATAATTTGATCAAAGCATGTTCATATATTAGCCAAATATTTTAATTATCGGATAACCGCAAGTTAGCGGACGTTTTAGGTGCTTTTAAACCCTTCCTAAAATGTTAATATGAATCCCGATCCCTTTAATATTTTCAATTGATTTCTGTTTTAATCTTTTGAAAAATTAGTTTTTTTAATTTTTCTTTAAAAATAAAGTGGTGATTCTAAAAACATTCGTTTCTTTTTTAAAATAAAACAGACGCAACTGAAATGCTAGATCCACTAAAATCCTTCTTGAGGCAGCTGGGGAGTTATGGATCTTGAGCTATGTGAACTTTTAACTCAAATCGGTGCTCAATACTACTCTCAAAGTATAACTGAATGCTCATGTAAAAGTATTATCTAGTTGAGATAATTTCTCAAAAAGCCTCTTTGAGAGGTAACTGAAGTTGTACTAAATCTGTCTGAAATACTCTAAAAAATATTTAAACTTTTTTGAAAATAGTACTCTCTTTTTAATGTGGAAAATCATACTTTCTTTAAGGAGTAACTGAACTTCTCTTTATATAACTGAAATACTCTTGAAAATTATTTATGCTCTTCTTATCCTAGTAGTTTTTTTCTCAATGTGAAAATAGTAGTTTTAAAACCATTTGTGTTCCCTTAAACTCTGCACAAAATATACTTTAAGATAGTCTTGAACTCACTTTAAAATTTCAAAATCAATGCATGAAAATAAATGCACAAAAGCTTTCAATAAAAATCTCATCAACTAGGGTTCATGCGAAATATAAGCATGAACAACAACTCAAGAATATCAATGCGTATAATATTGCTATCTCATAATATAAGAATTTAGAATTTAGAACAAAAATATAACTCATATCAAGATATTTCATAAAACTGAGGACAAAATCCTAAATTAAACTTTTCACTGACTGAATTTAGATGTAGGGTGTGAGGACAAACCAGTCCAACACTATGATAGTCTCCCATACCTGGAAGAACAAAGTTCTTGAAGAAGCTTGAAGGAGAACTTGATTAAAAGATTTGAAACCCTATCTTTTGTCTTTCTTGCGGTTTTCTTGGAGATGAAGAGTGGAGAAGAATCTTGGATTAAAAACGTTAGGATTCTTGAAGAGAATCTTGAACTTGGAGCCTTTAGATCTTGAGAAATTGGAGAAATCTTTTCTTGGAGTTCTTAATCTTTTGAAGAATGAGATTGGGGGTTTTGAGAGTTGTTATACGTATAATGATGTTATTAGGTTGTAAGATGGACATAGGGAAGTTGATTTAGGATAAAAATCAAGAATCCCTTTCTAGGTACGTAAGAAAACAATAAAAATAAAAGAAAATGACATTTTAATGAAGCCCGTCGGCCAAATCGACGATCTGGAGGTCTCCTCGCCAAAAAATGTCACTACCCGAGCCTACACCTTGGACGTGACCATCACTCGAGAACCATTGTTGGTCCCCAAGCGAACTCTTATCCTAACTGACTACAAGTGGAAAACTAACTCAAGCAAAAATAAGCTTAAAACAGAATTTGTTCTCAAAATAAAACTCACTCGAAGTAAATGTGAAGTCCTCCAGAATACAAGGAGGCTCACCAAAAGTTAATTGGAGTGTAGAGTGATCTCAACGAAGACATGTTGATGATCTTGAACACCTGTATCTGCATCGAGTTAGTGTATGCTCGAGTTAGTGTTCAGCTTGTAGTTAGTCAAGATGAGGGTTCGCTTGGGGACCAACAATGATTTTCGAGTGCCGGCCACGTCCAGGGTGTAGGCTCGGGTTGTGACAAACTTGGTACGAGAGCACATAGTTCAAGTGACCTAGGGTGTCTATGAAGCCGTGTTAGTAGGATCTTATTTATGATTTTCAGGGCCCAATTCTATAAATGAGGGACTACAGACATCTAAGAAAAGTTTCCCTTCTTTCATACTCTAAATCGTGCAATAGAACTTTGTCATAATAAACTTATTCAAACTCGTGCATTTCTCATATCCATTTGACTACCCCTCAAGGTGGTTGTAAAGCAAAGCCCAAATCCTTATAGATGAGTTGCTCACAACAAAAGTCATTACAAAGTCATGAAACTATAGAGGGGCTTGAGAGAAGCCCATGAGTGAGCATAAGTATTGATATTCGAAAGAATGCACTCTTATTCATATGAATCGTGCGTTCAAGCTAAAAATGAGATGCACTTCCAAAATCTCTTCTCTAAATCTTGTTTCAGTTGAGACCCTTATTAGGAAGTGTGTTTTAGAGCTTGGGTAGTATTTTCACTCAAAAAGATAGTATGAGTTACGATGTTATAAGCAGTAGTAGTAAAAGTGTCTAGAGTTAGAAGAAAGCATGTAGAGGTATAATACTCTAGAAAGGAAGATAGTGTACATGATGCATTAGTTGTCTATTAACTAGGACTCAAAGTTTTGTTGAATGTAGTGGTAAGAAGTAGTATTCTTGGGATGAGATTCCCTATAGAGATATAAAACTTGAATCTTGTGGTTTAGATTAGTATAAGCATATCATGTTTAGCATCTTGTGAATTAGAGATTAGGCTTGAACACATTAGGAGTAGACAGTTTAACTTAAACCTTGGTAAGAGTAGTCATAAATCCTTGTAGGAGTTATGAGGTGCATATAATGAGGTGCAATATTCATAAAGATGGGCATGGTTTAGAGGTGTTATTGGGCTTGAAAGCTAGTAGTTGTATTGCTTAAGGCATAATAGTATTATTCTTACTTCATGCCCAGATTCCTTTGATTCATGTAAGATAACTTCAGATAGAGCGTGACTATGTTCAAACTCATATCATTCTTGACTTATGTTTCATAGACAGTTCCAGACTCTTAGTAGGAATCAGTTCCACCTATGTTAGTAGGCAAGTTCAGAAGTCAGAAAGACAGTAACAGTAATCCATTTTCATTCTCAGTCCAGCTGTCATTTCAGAACGAATGATCCCAAGGGAGAGATATTGTAACATCCTATAAATTTCTAAGTTAAGACTCGAACCATTCTTATTTTTTAATAAGATTGTACCGAGTGATTCTAAATTTTTTTAGGTGTTAAGGTCACTAGTACGTGTGTTCGTGGTTCAGTTTGGATCGGTAATTTATTAAAATCAAAATCAAACCAATCTAATCGGTTTTTTAAATTTCTAAAACTAAACCAAACCAAACGAAAAAATAACCATCAGTTTGGTTCAGTTTTTCTGGTTTATTCGATTTGAAAGTAATAATTTTTTTGAGGACATACGTATCTCGATAGACACAAACACCTGGTACATGAACAATCCATAAAAAAAACTATTGTCGGTTCAATTAAGCAATTAAGCAATACTAGAGTTATTATTACACAAACAAAGTGATTCAATTAAGAGAAAGTTTGACTATTTTATGTGAAGTATGGTAGGTAAAGACTAAAATGGATTTTGATGGACTTAAACTTAGGATTGTTATAGTTGGGCTTGAGAGAATGGTAAAGTTCAAGACTTAAGTTAATTAAAATTTAACAAAATATTTATATTTTATTTATGAATAATATATAAATTAATTATAAAATTTATTTATCTAATTTATCGGTTCGGTTTGATTATTTTTGCGGTTGTTTTTTAGTAAAACCAAAATCAAACCAAATAGTATCGGTTTTCAAAATTTAAAACCAAACCAAACTAAATATGGGGTTTTTAATCGGTTTGGTTCGAATTGCGGTTTGGTTTGGTATTTTACCATAATCATGAACAACCCTAGTCAATAGATGTAACACCTCGGAATTAGAAAAGAGCTAAAGAGAGGTTTGTACAAGTTACCCATAAGTTTTTCATTTTAGGTCAAATTCAAATGATCATATCTTTTAGCACATAAAGAATAAGGTGGTCCATGACCTATCAAACTAAAGGACTTTGAGTCCTCTTTCCAACGCCGCCAAGTTTTCTTGATTCCGAGCTCGCAGTAAAAAGTTATGCTTGTTTGAGTGAAGCCTCTTTTTTAAAGACATCTCAATCATTTTTAGAGGAGTATTTTGGTGTTTTCCTTTTTCCTTTTAAGCGTAGCCACATTTTTATTCACCAAAATAAGGGTCTAATCAGTGTTGAACCACTTTTTCACGTTCTTTAACACTAACAAAAATTAGAGCAAGGTTCCAAGAAGAGAAAAGCTAGGTTTCTAGTGTTCGTCAAGATTTCCTTTGATTCGCACCAAGAACATTGTTCTTTTCAGGTATGTAAGGCTTCTCATAGTGTTAGACTTGTTCTTACTCACGCCATACATCTAGATTTATCCACGAAATTGTTGTATCTAAAGGATTCTTACGTTGTTCTTGATTTTGAGTTCAATTCTTTAACAATGGAGTTTTGATTCTTTTGTGTTGTGCATCTTTGGTAAAATTTATGTTTCCAAAGGTATTGTATGAAAGTTTCCATAAATTCATATTGGGTTTGAGAATCAAGAAGATTTTCTAAACTAGTTGGACCCTAATTTGAGCTTAAAAATTCATCGAATTTTCTTGATAGGGGTGGGGGGTGCCACAAAGGCGCCAGGACTGACGCCCAGTAGTTTGGGGCTTGGCCCCCCGCACCAGCAGTGCACCCCATACTTGGGGCTGAAGTTTTGTGCCTGGTACCCCGCACCAGCAGTGCACCCCAAATTTGGGACTGAAGTTTTGTGTCTAACGCCCTGCGCCAGCAGTGCGCTAGGGTTCGCCTGGCCGATCCCTTCCGTATTTCATCCGAACGTATTTTTTTGAGCCGTGACTACTTTTTCCTTTTCTTTATTAGCTCCTATGGGCTCCATTTACCTTTCAGAATTCCTACATATTCCTATCACATGTCTTAATGCACATTCAAAACTAAAGTGAGTTAGAGAAAAGTTCCAGAACTTTTATTGAGTTGATTTTGAGTTCTTGAGTTCCTGATTCCTTTTGAAATTCTATGACTAATTATTGAAGTGCTATATGTTATGTAATAAGATTCTTGAGTTGATTCGTTCATGTCAATATTTCAGCATGAACCCTACGAATTGAGTATTCTTGAGATGAGTAGTATCGTTGAGTTCTGAGTTCTTAAGTTCTGAGTACTGAGTTTTCTATATTGGTATTGATATCCTTGAGTTGATCCGCTCATGTTTACATTTCAGCATGAATTCTATTTGAGTAATGACTTTTAAGAATCTTTTAAAGTCAACATTGTGTTTAAACAGAGTTTTGAGGACGTAAAGAGGAGTTTGAGAAAGAGTATAAGGGAACTAAGTATTTTCCAAATGTTTCATTATTACATGAAGAAAGAGAGTATTGTTTTGAGAAAAGAGAAACTTTGATTTCTAAATGAGTTTATGAGTTCAGCGATATTACAGAGCAGTTACCTCTTTTAAGAGGATTGTTTGAGCAATTACCTCAAACTAGAGAAATAATATGTTTTATACATTTGAGCATGAGTATATATATTATTGGTAGTAGTATTGAGCATCGATATATGGATGAGTTCAGACAACTCAAAATCCTCATAAACCATGTATGCCAATATGAGTAAAGGATCGTACTTTTTAGATGAATCTTTAGTGCCTTCGGACAGAGCTTAGGGGATCCACTTGGTTGAGGTGTTCTATACCCCGACAAGGTATAGGACAGTTCTGGTAGCGTGAGCGAGACGTTGTATCATCACGTAGCTTATAGTGATGGTTGTCGGTTAGAGAATCTCCCAAATAGAGTTAAAAATGTATTTTTATTATATCACTTAATATGTTGAGTTCAGAGATGAGTAGGTACTTTTGTAAAGTTTTAATGATTTCACTTCTTTATTTCTTTAGATTCAGTTGAGTAAATATTTATATCTACTGCAGTCTTTCTTTCAATTCTTTGTTGTTCAACTATATTACATACTTGTACAATCAATGTACTGATGTCATTCGACCTGCATCTTTTAATGATTCAGATACAGATTCTTAGGATCCTCAACAAAAATCTGTTGAGATCATTTCATCTGCTCGTCAGCTTTTAAGTAAGACCTCCTTACTTATGGAGGTCTCCAGTTTTATGAGTTGTTAGTAGTAGTTCCCTTGAGGTGTCGTGAGTCTTTTTCCGACACTCATCTTCATACAGTAGAGGCTTCATAGACAGACAGTTTTTGAGAGTCTTTCAGTATATTCAGAGAATTTTGAGATTTAATACACTGTTGATTTAGCATTTTCATCAATTTGATGTTTATGTATGCTCGAGTTAGTCTTCCGCTTATAGTTAGCCAGGATGAGGGTTCGCTTAGGGACCAACAATGGTTCTCGAGTGACGGCCACATCCAGAGTGTAGGCTCAGGTTATGATAAAAGCATGTTGTAATAAACTTTCACCTTGTTAGCTCCATGTCGAAAATAAAAGGGTTCCCAAAGCTCCAGTTATATAGGGCCCGTCTTTAGTTAGGAGTCTCCTTAGTTGTAAAGTTCGTGCCCTTCATTTTGTTGCCTTAATAATATAGTACAATTTATCGAATACTTCTTCAAGTGCACATCAGAGGCGGAGCTAAGTGGGGGTTCGTGGGTTCAGACAAACCCAATAGCTTTTCCGTAAATCCTTGCATTTGTATTAGAAAACTAAATAAATATATATGTATATTAACTTGTGAACCCCTATCAATATTGATTGATGGCTCAATGATAAGAAAGGGGACATGTAATTATTTTCCACATTCGTGTTCTACGTTCGAAAATATATTTTTTTCTGTTCTAATGTTTAGAACCACCAAACTCTTAATTCTGACTCCGCCTCTGGCGCTCATGAACGTGATTATTTTTTTATTGAACTACTACACATTTTCTTGTTTAAATTATTTTATCATATATCTTTGTATAAAATAGTCCTTCTATATTTGAGTCGTGGACTATAATTTATTTTATTGCTTTCAATAATATAATATAATCTATCGAGCACTCCTTCAAGTGCTCATAAACATGATTTTTCATTATTGAATTACTACATAATTTTTTTAATTTTTTTTTAATCATAGCTTTGTATAGAATAGTCCTTCTATAAATGAGTCGTGGAACACAAGGAGTAACAAACATTTAAAAGAAACATTTTATAATTCTTTGTTATAAGCGATCTAAAAAAAGTTAAGTAACCTAGTGTAATAGATTAGAAAACACTAATACTATAAATTATTATGTTGTATTATGCTTCTTTCGAGTTGTTCACTTGTCCAAAATATTGATGATAAATTATTTGCTCGTATGATTCATTAAACACTAATTTGCACTAGTTTCATCAATGTACAAAAAGTTTGATGACTCTGTAATATGAAAATGAATATTTTGTGTTTACTCAATTTATATTCGGAAGTCAGACACTTTTAAGTCGTAGGTATTAAAAGACTATGTCTAGAAATTTTAGAATGAAATATTTACGATACAGGAAATATGAATTTATTTTGATGGAAAATTTGATCTCTCTAAATTACTTATTTATCATTTATTTATGATGATCGACACAATTTTTTATTTTCTAAAAATCTTATTATATATAACCTCTTAATTATATAAGTTCATGTATTATATTGTTTACTAGCTATTTCTTTGGTTTCAAAAAGAAAGTTATTATTGATTAATTAGTAGTAATTTTAATTTATCGTACCTTCATTACATTAAAAATCTCTATCATAATTTATAATAATTTACAGTTACATAGAAGAATATGAATTATCATGTTCCATCAATACTCTAAGGGTTATGTGATATATATTGAGTGTGGATGTAGGTATCATTTCTATTGGCACAATCTCATACAACTTTTTTTCTAAAACATAAGATATTGTATAATTCAATCGAGAGAAATCAATAAAATGATCAGGTTATAATTAAAATGTGAATCAAAATAATTTAAACTATCAAAACTAATATTATAGTTTACAAAGTATGAAATTGAGTCGTTAACATATTAATGTATATGGAGATGAGAATACTGTTTTAAGGTATTTAAACATTGATTGGGAAAAAAATAATTATTATTAATAATCTACTTACCTATTTATGATAAAGATTTTCTTACTAAGATTATGTTTTTGGTAGGTTCTAAGAAAATTGGTAGGTTTGGATTAATTTTGACTTCATCAAATCTAATATAAATCAGTATATATGGAATGTTATTTAAAAGTTTTCCTAATATTATCTTGTAAAAACACCTCATACCAACTATAAAAATTCTTCTTTTGTTCCTTATTTTTCACTCCTCAATTTCATTCTCTATTTTTTCTCTCTATACGTGTCATCCCCTTCTGGATATCATATTTTAGGTTTTTTTTTTATATCCTTCAAAAAAAATTCACAAATGTATGACCATTGCTTCAGCCGCCGCCTCTCCAACAGTAACCCCCGAGGCCACTTAAGTGACTACAAAAAGTTACTTTGAAACAACAGGCAAAGATTTCTGGATGCAACAATAACAGACTCCATAAACACGTTAGCAACAACAGATATCGCAAATGCAACAATAAAGCAGCAACTACCAATATTTAAAACGACTAGGGGATCACTAAGACTTGTAAGAATTATAGAAGATGCTTTGTTAATTAAATGTGGCAGTAAATTAGACAACTTGTCATTGTCTGTTAAATTAACAAAGTCACTTCCAGAATTCTTGGATGTCTTGTTGATCAACAACCATCTCAATAGTAGGTTGTTGCTGCTCATATTTGCTGCATTTGCGATGTCTATTGTTGCTGATATGTTGGTGGAGTCTTTTATTGATGTATTTTATGAACCCTTTGATTGTTGTTGCAGAGGAACATTTTGTTGTTGCTTAGTTATCAAAGTTTGAACTCTATTTTCATGTCGAATGATTAATTACAAAATGAAGTGTTTGTAAAACTGATTATCTTTCGGCTTGTTAATTAGTGTAAGTTTGTTGTCTTATTCAGATTTGTAAAATAAAGCCTAACTCCCTTGCTTGTATTTATTCACGTTGAGATTTTTTATTTATTATTAATAAAAGACCACGAGACACTTTGTCTATTATGTATAAATTCAATTATTATTATTTTTAGCTTTGGCCTGGAGAGTAATTGGCTTCCCAATATGACTATAACACGAACCTCACATTGTTTGCTTCTTGTTCGTTATTTCAGTTGACCTTTTTTGATTTATAGGTTGAAGAAACAAAAGTTTCATCTTGTTATTTGACCTTTTAACTTCATTAATTTTTTAAGATCATAGACTGCTCTCTAGATAACATAGGATTTATTTATACACCCAAGGTCAATGAAGTGGCTTGAGCACCATAAGACCTCAGGTTCAATTTCTAGCAGAGACAAAACACTAGGTGCATATGGTTCTTCTCATTTGTTTTAGCCTTGGTGAACAGAGTTATCTTGTACCTGTTGCTAGTGGGAGGTGACAAGTATCTTATGAAATTAGTTGAGGTGTGTGCAAGTTGACCCGAATACTACATTTATAAATAAACAGATCTATTATCATAGAGCCACCATACAACCCTAACTTGTGGTACTCTTTATTCGTGATACTTACTGTGGTGTTGAGCCTTTTTCTGGTGATAAGATGTTAAAAATAATGGCAAAGATGGGACAAATGATTAATATCGAAGGTACAAAAGGTATACGTTAGGGTATTTAAGGGCCGAAAAATAGATGGAGGGTAGTTTTGTACTAATTTAAGTAGTTAAGGGGAATTTTAGACCCTTCTCTGTATATATTATTTTGATATTGAGTGGAACGAGTTCGATTTGAGTTTATGAACGAGCGATTATGTGATGGATCATGTACCACGCTATACGGGAGGTGGATACCTAGGGTCCTATACAGATCATGACTAGTTGAGAAAGATTAAAGTTCTTTAGCATGTGTGTATAAATGAGTGACTATGTGATGTACGATACATAGTATTGAGTGATGATTGATGAGATACAAAGGATATATAATCGTGATTAATGTGGTTGTATTTTCATGATTGTGTGTGGCTGCTTTATGATTAAAATATTTGATGATGACCATTATGTCTTTTGTATTGAGACATCTATGTCTAGTGACCGTTGACATTGATATGTCGGAAAACGGGATCGTCATATATCTCTTTCTTTAGCTTGATACTTTTATAGAAGGCCTGTCTCAACAAAATTTTGTTGGTATTGCTATGCAAAACTAAATTTAATTTTACGTACTACCATTTGATTAAAACATAAATTCATAACTTATATAATTTACAATTATTACATAAAAGGACAATTTCAAATAATATTTTCCTAAAAAGTAAGAAATTATATAATCCAAACAAGACAAACAATGAAATGATCATGTTATAATAATATTGTGAGTCAAATAATTTAAACGATCAAGATTGATATTATAGGCTATAAGGTTTTTTTTATTTTTTAAGTACCATCGACCAGTGGTCCGTTTATTTCTCTTCATCAAAAAGTCATACAAACAATTAGAAAATAAGCCCAAAATAAGAAATGTTCAGTTGGCCCATATTAGGAAGTTTAAGACTAGCTAAGTACTAGTCTTCCCCTAATTTCCTAATTAGAGCTTCCCATAAATCTCAATCCTACTCTCCGTCATTCTCATGTTTCTTGTTTCCTTCTCCTTGTCGTTGCTCATTCTCTTCCTTTGGATTATTAATGTGCTCCATCTGTGTTTGTGGAATTGTTGTATCAGCTGACAAAAGTATTTACTTTTTTTATATTGTTCCACCTACAACTAAACCAGCAACTAACTTCATCTTTTTTGCAGATGTGAAATCCGATGGAGGCGTTTGTAGTTCAAGATGATCTTTTTGCTGGAATTTAACCATGACACTCCTCCTGAAGGCTTTGAGGAGTCTGCACTTCCAGTGATTTATCAGTTTGAGTTCCCCCCTTTTTGCTGGTCTTTTTTTGTGAGCTGAGGTAGCTCTAGGCTAGAAAGCTTCAATACAACTAGATCGTCTCTTAGAAGACAAAACTCTGATTTGTACATATTATTACTATGTATTTCTGATTTGTAACTGCGCTTAGCTTAGCTTGTTGGGTTAATCCTCCTTGTTTTAATTCTCAATGACGGAATTTGTTGTTTGTCTATGTTAATGATCCGTCTTCCTTTGCTTGGTAGATTGTAGAAACTTCTTACTTGTATTTTCTCTGCTTGATCCAGGGCCATATTTGCTAGATAGTCTGCGAACTGATTAGCTTCCCGAAATACATGCCTTATTTGAACTTGTTTCCTTGATATATTCTACTGTATGTCCTCTATCTTTTTCACTTGTGACCAAGACACTTTCTATTGCTTTAGAATCATGTGTTTGATTTTCAATGAGTCGGTTTCCAGTATAATTTTCTGAAAGTTATGAGTATCACAGAACTGTATCGCTTTCAATACCCCCATAATTTCAGCCTTCATATTTGTTGCATCCTCTATGGTTTGGGCTATAAGGTTGAGAAATTGATTCGTTACATACTAATGTATATAGAGACAAGAAAACCACTTCAAAATATCTAAACATTGACCGGACAAAAACAGAATTAACAATAATTTTAACTTATTAACATATTTTATGATAATGATTGTCTTACTAAGATTATGTTTTTGGTAAATTGTTAAGATTGAATGTGACCAATTTGAATGTCATCCTAGCTTTCATCTCCTAATAATAAAATCATTCGAACAAATTTTATACTGCTTTTGATATTATATCATATGAAAAGGATAAATAAATTACGAACACATGAAATGTTTTAACCTTGATGAAAAATAAATAAGTAAATTCATACTGACCTTTTTTCTTCCAACAAAGAAAAGTCATTAAAACAGATGAATTTGAGAGCATCATAAGGTGAAATGAGATTTTTAAAAAGAATGTAGCTCTAGGTCGCCTCTTTCTTATTTGTGCTCATCCAAATTTATAAATGTTATGCATATTAAAATAATAGTCTTTTCATGTGCTGTCAACATTAAATTAGTTGAATTTGATCGGTCAAACGTTAAGTATATGAAATTCGAATAGAGTAGAAAATGAAAAATAATGACAAAGAGTTAATTGCATTCTTAAAGTGATCATTATTTATTATTAGTAATTTGGTTACGTTTTTGTACAATTAGCAGTATGAACTTGGTGTATGCAAATTAAATCAATTAATATGGCGTCTCAAATTTTCTAATTTTTTGGCTAATAACGAAAATTTTAATGTGTATCATTGAAATGTTGAATAAGGAATATGGTTTGAAGAAGAATATGATAAGTTTAACTTTTGGAAGCTAAGAGTGAAGAAAATAAATACATGACATAAAATATTGAACTTGTAAATAAAGAGTTTATAGAATTTGTACAGATCCAAAGGTAGATGAAAGGTCTTTTCAATTAAACTAAATAGAGAATTAATTTTCTTATAAAAGAATAAAATGATCAATCTACTTTTAAAGGACATTTTAGTAATTCAATTTTTGACTTAGACTCTTCCCACTTATATGATATGATATATGATGATGATGATGATGATGATGTGTGTGTGCGCGCGTAAGGAAAAGCAAAAGTGACACACGAGTTATTGAGTGTCTTGAAAAGAGGTGGGAATGAGAAATTGAGTGATGGGTTTCATGATTCAAACTCGTCCGAACAATTTAACTTTTTTCCCTTCCGAACCCCCATTGAACAAAACTTGAGGCATCTTGAGCAAATAGGAACAAGTGAACAGAGGGAAAGAACTCAAATTGTAGGCTCCATTTGATTTAGAGATTTAAATCATGAGACACATCACTCAAATTCTAAGCCAGCCTATGTTTCAAACAATAAAGTTTGAGTATCAACAAAGGACCTTTGATTGTTATCACGGAGGAACATTTATTGTTCTCCATTAGAGATAAACAGAGAATGCAATTAAGGAGGGGGAAATTAAGGAACAAAAGAAGAGGTTTTATAGTTGGTGTGAGATATATTACATGATCAGATTTGGAAATTTTATAATTAGCATTATATATATATTGATTTCTTTAGATTTGATCACAAGTCAAAAATAAATCAAATCTATTAATCTTAAAAACTTAGATACATGTATCTGGCATGTATCTTGTATTAGATATATGTATTGGCATGTATCTGGCACTAGAAACATGTATTTGGGATACTAGATACGCTAGCAAGAAAGGAGAGTGGTGAGCGAAATTTGTCTATGTATTCCAGATACATGTGAATCCACTTGGATACAGTGTATCTAAAATAAGTTACATCTAATTTTGACCTCATGTATCCGAAGTCCAAAATCTAGTAAGATTTGTAATATTGCAAACTAGCAATTGAAAACAACCTCAAAATACGCACTTTGTCATTCTTGGTGATCAAAGCTTGCAGGACATTTGTGTAGATTTTGTGTCACTAAAAGTCATGTCTTGATTTTTATTCCAACAGATTGGCAAATAAAACCTTGTGGGAAGCCTCAATTAAAACGTGAGTGAAGAAAATATATTGGCCTGGAGGATCTATGCACTTTTTTGAAACAAAACAAACGATAAAAACCTCAGTAAAAAATATATAAACCTTAAATTTGTTCTCTTATTGTTCTCCCTATGCATTCATTTTGCTAACAAAACTTGTTCCTTAGCTAGCTTCTTTCTAGTCTATAATATTAAATAATCATGATAGGTTAAGTTTTTTACTCATTATATTAGTTAACATGATCGCTTCGTGATTGAACTACGTACTATATAACTTCTTACTTCAATTATTCTATTTTGTTTTAATCATTTATTTGTATAGTGTAGTCCTTCTATGATATATCGTGTTTGTATTTAAGTCGGGACTACAAGGATTGACTGACATTTAAAAGAAAATTTTCATTTAAGTTTTTATAGTGCTTGGTTATAAGCGATCTAAAAAGTAATTCAAGTAACTTGATAAAACCGATTAAAATACACTAAGAGTTTTTGTAACACCTAGGAAGTTCTTAAGACCAGATCAGACCTTGAAAATCAGAAAAGAACTGAAATGTTGCAGAAGAGGGCTTGTACAGACCCATTCACGGACCGTGAAAGGAACCACAGACCGTGAAGGGATCTATGATTAAACTCAGTATTTGAAATTTTTGGAGGTAAGTTTTATGGATGGATTTACGGACCATGAAAGCTTTCACGGGCCGTGCACTGGTCAGTGAACCAGACCCCCAATGACTCATGAACCTTGTCTTTCACAGACACTTTTATGGACCGTGAGAGGTTGTATGATTCGTAGAAGCTTCCGTGGAAGTGACCTTCAGGATTGAAGGAGCTCAGACGTTCTACGAACACCTTCACGGTCCATGTTGTACGGACTGTATAGTGGTTCGTGAAGATGGTTTCGGCTATTTTAAGTCAGGGTTATTTCAATCTTCTCCCAGTATTTTAATTCCTACACTATGTCGTTTTGGCCAATTCTAAGAGGAAATAATTGATTCCTAAATAACCTAACCTCCCAATTCACTCCCATTCTTCCAAATCCAATTTTCTTCTCTCTCAAGTTTTCTCCCAAGACAAGATCAAGATCAAGAGTATTCTCAATTCAAGTTAGGGTTCTAATCAGGGTATGTGGAAACTTCATCAATGGGTTCTTCTCCACCCATTGAGTCCCAAAGAAGCCCTAATTTCTTCAAGCTATGAACTCTCAAGTCTAGGATTTCATGATTTCTTCTAGATTCTTATTGAATTTCGATTTCTTCTTCATGATTGATCTTATTAAGCATGAATTGATTATAATTCAATATTTTCAATGATATTTTCATGAACCCAAAGCATGCTAGTATTGTCATGATTATAATTATGTTATTTTTACATGCATGTCTCGAATTATCAGATTTTCATGAATTATGATGCTTCCAATTGAAGTTTATCTTAGTTTATATGATTAACATTATTTAGATGCTTTCAGATAAAGTATATTTCAGATTTTATTCAGTTATCATGATTTAGGAGCTACTCAATGTTCTATTAAATTTTTAATATGATTCAGTATTATCAGATTATTATTGATTTCAGATTTATGCATATTTCTATTAAGAGTATACTTAGCACCAAGTAGACTCTTGGGATGAAGATTTTCGTTTATCGTCTGTGGACCTTTTGTAGCAATCTTAAAATCCCTCGAACTATGTGACACCATAGGATTTGTCCTTGATAGACATTAACAAGTGGATCCACCTTAGCTCAGATATCATGGTCCTTACTTTGGCAAGTTGAACACTCTTTTTCGGTGTGGGAGAAGAACATTGAACTCCATATTGTAACTCAGATGATTTATGTCAGTTATTGTATACATCCCACAAATCAATATGTTTTCAGATATTGCATGACCTTGTACTATGTTCCAGATCATATCAGTAGTTTTTATGTTATGTTTACTTGATCATTGCGTTGACATGTTTTACAGACTTATCAAGTTCAGATATCATGTTTATGCATTTTCTTCATACTTAGTACATTCGAAGTACTGACCGCATATTTTTCTGTCTATATTGTTTCATAATATAAGTTCTGATGTACATCCTTCAGGCCGCGCTTAGTATAGAATCCTCTCTGTGTGCACTGCTTTTGATGAGTACTCATTTTTGGGGACATACCTTTTATTACTTTTTTCAATATTTTGCTTCAGTTTTCAGATAGTTTAGAGTTAGCTATGGACTTGTCCTAGCAACTATTTATGATTAGAGGCTTTTCAGACAGTTAGTTGATTCCATGTATGTTGTCTTGTATAATATTATCTTTTATGATATGACATCTATTTGAGACTTTATTTTTCTTATGTATGATATCTTACTGTCATGCCATGTCATGTGGTTAGCTTGGGGTCAGTCGTGGCTCTAGGCACCATATCACTTCTAGGGGGTAGTCTTGGGTCGTGACAGTCTCTATGATATTGTTGCTAAAAATTGCTTATTTCCATAAGCACCTTTTTGAAATAGTTTTCTAGAAAAGTGCTTTTGAAAGAAAAAAAAGTAATTTGTGTGCGGCTAATGTATTTGAAAAGTTTTCATAAGCAAATTGTGTTTGACTAATCTTTTTAAAAAAAGTGTTTTTGAGAGTCAAATTATTGCCTTTTGGCAAGTATCAATGTACTTTTAATATTAAAATTGTCTTATAGATAGAAACTATTTTAAATATCTATTATTAAAGTTTTAAGCAAACTTATTTTTATTAAATTAAAATGTACATATTCAAATTTTCAATCAATATTATATCTTTTTGGGTGAAATATATAATTGTTGTTGTGATTATTATTATTATTATTATTATTATTATTATTATTATTATTATTATTATTATTATTATTATTATTATTATTATTATTATTACTATTATTATTATTATTACTATTATTATTATTATTATTATTATTATTATTACTATTATT
>JAJONR010011153.1:0-15769 GCA_029582245.1 Solanum etuberosum | reverse complement strand
ATATATATATATATATATATATATATATATATATATATATATATATGTCATAAATGTATTATCAAGTTAACATGATATTCTAACTGCAAAATATATTATTTTAAAATTTTCCGAATTTTTTTTTCTAACTGCAAAATATATTATTTTAAAATTTCCCGAGTTTTTTTTTTTAAAAAAAAAACTCACAACAAATGTGAAAATATGTTAATATATATGAAGCATTTAAAAATTATCATTAACAAAATAAATTTTATATTCAGTAATATGGAATAAACATTTTCATTTTGTCCCTACACAAAATTAAAATCTAATAACTATAAACAAAAATAGTAACATTAATTAAAACTCCTATTTATTTATGTAATTATAAAATTTATTAGAAATTCATCTATTGCACATTAATTCTTTAGTTATAATATTATAAATTCTCTTAGTTATTACTAATTATTGCAAATGTTATTCACACTCTTTTATATTGTTTAGTTATAATATTATGAATTCTCATAGTTATTACATTAATTATTTCTATCCTTCATCTTTCCTTATATTAACTTTTAACCAATACTTTTTCATATTATTATACCGCCCCTATATATGTGATAACATGGTGTTGTTATTTTTCCTTGGACGAATCATGCTTGGTTGAATAAATTGAAAATTGTTTACAAGTATATGAACTATATCTTTGTTGGTTATAAGATAAACATGTGAGTATATATATGATTTCACAAATAGAATATATTCTTTAATTTTAATTTTTAGTTTTTTCGATTAAAAAAAAAAGGAAACCTTTCTCAGTTAACTATGGACAGTCAGATAACTATTTTGATTTATGTACATAGACAATGGAGAAGTCAAATATGAGAGCCAACAAAAAGAACGTCATCTATTATGTTATAACTTATAAAATAAAAATTAATATACATAAATAGTTCTAAAAAAATAAAATGTAGTTGTTCTCCACATGTTCATATGACATCTAAACAGATTAAGTGGAATACACGTGCAAAACACATTTGGTTAGATGACAAGAAAAATACACAACAAATATCGTCTATAAGGTAATATTAGTGAGATACGACTAATTACATGATTTAACCTCATCAAATTGAAATAAATATATACATTATTGCATTTAACTAATAAATTTTTTAGTTGACCATCTTCATAGGTTCGTGTGAATAAGATATATATATGACGATCCACATTGAACATTTACAAAAGAATATGCAATATTTATTTTGTTCAAAGCTTATTTTTCAAAACTTCGCTTAAATTTTTTGAATTGATTATCACGTTTGCACGTGTCGAAAATCTAGTAGTAATAAACAACTAGAGAAAAAAAAAAGAGAATACAAAAAAGAGTTGGTTTCACAGTTAAAGAAAGTGGGAAGTTGGTGCACAATTTAAGGACCACAAATCATGGTAGAAAAATATCAAATTAAATTATTTTCGCTATTTGTGGTGGATGGGGCAGTCTGGTAAAATATTTGGCAAGTGGGTCCAATAAGGTTAAATATGTTGGATTGGGTCCAATTTGTGTGGTTTTCCCTTCGTATTATCTATTAAATGTATTTGTATTCCATATCAACTATAGTTTGTATATGTATCAATTGTATACGTATTCTGTATCAATTGTATTCTGCCAATTGTATTTGTCGATACAAATTGTGTTTGTTAATACATTTGATACAATTATATTCGATATATGATACAAATCAATTGTATTCAAACAATTATATTTATATTTTTTTTGTATCAAATGTCTTCGTATTCTGTATCAATTGTATTCGTTATACAACAAATACACATGTATTCATCTACTCTCCTCCCTCTCTCAATCTCACTCGCCTCTTTCCTCCCTCTCTCAATCTCACACGCCTCTCTCCTCCTAAAATGAATACAATTGTATTCATGTTGATACAAATCAATTGTATCAATTGTATTTGTGATAAAATCTAATACAACGGATACAACAGGCATTCAACCTCTCTCCTGCCTCTCCTAGTCTCACTCATCTCTTTCTTTTCCTAACATGTAATTATAATTCGTAATTAAGCAAAACTATAGTTATAAATCTCCAATTAAACTCAAACTATAGTCATTTTTGAAAGTTTCCTATTATGTAGTCTAAGTAGTTACTATAAATAGCTAATTCTAGTGTTCACTTCACAAGTCTAGATTTTGATGAAAAAGTATGAATGTGACTACTAGGTGGTACGATTTTTTCCCCTGAAGTTCCACACTTGCACACTTCAAGCAAACCCCAAAGAACAAAAGAAGGAAGGTTATACTGAATGTAAGGTACCAACAAAGGGAGGATAATGCAGTGGAAACGGAAAGTAGCATGAGTTTCGAGACCTTAGACCAGATAGAAAGAAGGGTAGACATGGACAAAGATGTAGGATAAGTTCAGTTGCTCCAACTCGCCAAGTGCAAAAGTAACATGAAATACACAACAAAGATGCAAAAGAGGAAACACTATTGAGTCGGTCCCATTGCTAGGCATCATCATCCACAATTAATATTAACACCTGTTTAACTAGCTTCATAACAAAAGAGTGAACTGAACCAGAATACAACAATCTACAAGTAAAAGATTTATCAAATCATCTGTTTACCCCTTCGTTTCTTTACTAATTTTTTTCTTTTCAAAATATCTGTACATGGAACTACTTTCTCATCTGTGTGAAGAGTTCAGAAGGTGGTCTTGCAGTAGCTGAACTCCCACTAAATGCAGGGAAGCCACTGCCACCACTTTGCTGGCTGCTAAAAGCTCCAAAACCGCGGCCTTCAAAATAGCAGAACAGAAAACATCAAGTCAAAAAGGGTATCATTACCATGTCAAGTAACCTATATCAAATATTATTAGGTAATATTTCAAAACATTTGAGTCGCACAAACTAAGTATACTTGTCTGTACCGCAGATAAAAGAGAGATCGATACTCCTCAGTCCTCACTAACTTTCCAAAGACATTTTTTTTCTTTTTTATACCATATATATGGTTTCCCTAATAGGAGAAGTCCATAAGAAAGACATCGTCCAAACACTTTCATTGTTTTCTCACAAGATTCTTCATAATAAAGAATGGACTCACTTCTCTAAGTCTTTTTGCTGCTTTAAAATTTCACATTTCACTAAATTTCAATCAAATAGGAATGATTTGGTCTAAATATAGCAGAGCTACTACCTGAAAAGCCTGACCCAACAACAGTGGAGCAGCAAATCGACCACCGGCTGTGGCAGAAGTTCCAAATCCACCAGCTGATGTGGCAGCAGCTCCAAATCCACCAGCAGATGTGGCAGCAGCTCCAAATCCACCAGCTGATGTGGCAGCAGCTCCAAATCCACCAGCAGATATGGCAGCAGTTGCAAATCCACCAGCACCTGTGGCGGCAGCAGCAAATCCACCACTGGGTGCAGCAGAAGCACCAAATCCAACACCACCAGAACCCAGACTGGAAAACCCGCCGCCAGTAGAAGAAACTCCAGAAAACCCACCTCCGAAACCACCAGCAGAGCTATTGCTCATAAAACCTCTCCCAAAAGAGCTTGCAGATCCCACACCAGTTCCAGGTATCCCAGCACCAAGCTGCCTTGATTGTCCAAAAGTACCAAGAACTGAACCTAAAGCGTGCTGCCCTTGTCCAACCTGAGCCGGCTGGCCAAACCCACTCACTGCTGGAGCCTGACTCTTGGAAGTGAGGCTGAAGCTACCAGGAAAGGCACCAAAATTGGCAGGTGATGATGGTTGAGGTGGCTGTATTGGTTGAAAACTAAATGATGCTGGTCGAAATAACTCACCGCCGGAAGCTGTACTTGTAAATAAGGAGCTTGCTGGAGATGAAGCTTTATTCAGTGACACTGCACCAAATGGATTAGGTTTTGTAGAAACTGAAGTAGCAGCAGTTCCAATACCAAACCCAGCCAGGTTACCAAGTGCATTCACAGTCATCTGACTATTCTCAGGAGCTTCCTCTTCCATCTCATCCTCATGGCTGACAACATCTAAATAACCACTCTTCACATTAATTGCACTATCAGCCCTTGATGGTGGAATGGCAGAAGCAGAAAATGGCTGTCCAGGTATAGTATTCAAGCCGACATTTGAGACTTGACTTGATGCCTCACGAGGATTGACCTGATCTGCAGATTTCAAACTGGCAGACTGTTCATTTGTGTAATTTGATTGGACCAAAGGTTCAACTTGTAAATTAGACACACTTATAGATACCACAGGCTGTGAAGCTGAATCTTGTACTGTATCTGTCTTCGTACTTGGATTCCCAAGTGAAGCTGGTCTGTCAGAATTTGTATCTGCCTTTCTATCAAGTATGGCAACTGAAGGCTGATACAGGATTGTAGGGGACTCGGACCTTGTCCTATCTGAGGAAGGAAAAATGGGTAAGGAATCCAATTTTTGAGTGCTTGGAAGAGATGAAGACTGCGTCAGAGAAGCAACTGATGATTGAGATTGAGAGTCCTTTTGATTAGAATCCATATTGGCTTTAGAAATGGACCACGTAGATGATATTGTTGACAACATTGGCCCTTGTGAAGAAGATGAAGATGAAGATGCTGATGGCATG
Source organism: Solanum etuberosum (assembly GCA_029582245.1). Classification (NCBI taxonomy): domain Eukaryota; kingdom Viridiplantae; phylum Streptophyta; class Magnoliopsida; order Solanales; family Solanaceae; genus Solanum; species Solanum etuberosum. Next base: position 11,178 of record JAJONR010011153.1, on the reverse strand, counting down.
ATTTTTGCTTGTGACAAGGAACTCTGTGTTGATGCTTGGGAAGAAAATTAAATCTCATTACCCTGGCTTTTATTTACAACTTCTGAGTGTATGACCTTCGCAGACAGAGTGAAGGCAGAATTAGCAGCAGCAGCAGTTGGTAAGGAATAGTTAGGACTACTGTTAGATTCAAACTGTGTGCTTCCACTTGTCACAGGTGCATTCTTCCAATCTCTGACAGATTGGGTGATTCCAGGTTTACCATCAGCATTTGAAGTCTCAATTGTAAACTTGATTGGGGTCAATGTCTGTGCAGGAGGACTTGACGTGTTTGGCTGCTGCATTCTGTTCCCTGATTGCTGAATGGCCTTCGGTCCACCTGTTTGCACAATATCTTTAAGTGATATTATGCTTCTACCTGATCTTGTCGTAGCAAGATTGGGAGTATCTACCAAACTATATTGGCTAGTGACTGCAGTCAACTGTGATTCATGCTGCAGTAAAGAGACTGGAGAACTCATTGGTGGTGTGTCAATTGCATGTCTTGGAAGTCCATCCGCCCATTGGAAAAAAGGATTTTCAGTGGACTGTTTTGCTGGTAAATCATGAAGACCTGCATATGTTTTAGCAAAATATATTCAAATTGCATTACATCCACTCATTGAACACACATTCAGCATATTTATTGGTTTAGGTTGGGAACCTTCGCCTCTAACTTGCTGTGAAGAGGTGGAAGAGGCATTAAAGATATTCAAGTGAGCAGTCGCTGGTCTCTCCCGCGTCTTAGACTGGTGATGTTTCTTATCCAGACAAAGATGACTTACTTGCAGTTTCCTTCTGGCGATCTTCTTGAAGGACAACCCTTTTCATAGTTGTTTTGGGAGGTTCGAAGCTAGCCCAATTCTGCCAAAGGTCAAAAAAGATGCTGCAAGTTAAGCTTAAAACAAAATGAATGATAAAACCAGCACTTGATTATCTAGCCATGAGGATGCTATATACCAAGTATAGTCCTTCTGAAACCAATTTAAGGAATGCAGCAAGAAAAACTTTAGCTCAAGGAATAATGAAGCTCCACATCTTCGAAAAAATAGGATAACAATATCATTTTCCAATAGGAACAACAATTTGAATAGATGCTTAAGTTTCTCCACTTAATTGCAAGTTCCCAACTATCTACCCCACACCAACCTACATAATTTACTCAAACTACTCAAATAAAAACAGTCAGCAAAACATAACAGTTTTTACTTTTGTGCTTTTACTATGTAATCTAGGATTCAGAAAGCCCGATAACTGTTGTCTTTCTTGTTCTTTTGCAAAATATTTGTAAGTACATATACCCTTCCATTGCACTCACTAATTGCTGAAAGATGTCACTGGCAATACCTACTTAAACCAATTACTCTTAGATCTTCACTCCAACTTTATTACCAACCTGTTGGTTTTTTAAAAGATGGGGCAGCAAAAAAAGGGTTGAAAATGTCTATCAATATTTTTCTTAAGCATAGGAGGGCTTTAAATAGCCAACTTACAACGAAAAATCTGCATAATTTAAAATTCAAAAAACCTAAAATATCTCAACAAACTAAAACAATCTAGTAAAAAATTAAAATTCAAATCATTCTAAACCTAAGCAACTTAATTATTAGGCTAAAAAGGAAATTACTACAGTAACTTAAAACAATTTTCAACCCTCCTCATTTACTTTAGTTACTGCAAATTCAAAAAGTTGCTCCTCAAATCGATGCTGAATTCTTTTGATTATTTTGAACTAGCACAATTTTTGATATTGATCTTTCTCTTCTTTTCTTTTTTTTCCCATCGGTTTTGTGCTTAAAAACAACCTCAATAATCTTGTCCTGTTTTAGAGCTCTTTTGAAAGTGCTCTCATCTGGACAATGATAGGATTTGCAAGGAGTTGTTTCAAGGATTGATCTTCCATCATAACATCCCATAAAACATAGGTTCTAAAGTATGGTTTCATTCTCACCCACCAAATTTAATAGTTTTCATCGGTAAAAATTTGTGGGGCATTGAAAGAGAGATTGTTGCTTGTCATGGTTGAAAAGTGGGTTAAAATTGATATTGGTTAAAAACAGTATGTGCGTTGAAAATAACCTTGACGGGTTAAAAATAGTGTTTTAAAAGAACTCAAATATCCCTTCAGATCAAGGAGGCTCTTCATACCAATGTTGGTTTTTTCAAAAGATGGGGTAGCAAAAAATGGGTTGAAAATGTCTCTAAATATTTTTCTTAAGCAGAAGAGGGGGCTTTAAATAGCAAACTTACAACAAAAATCTGCATAATTCAAAATTCAAAAACCTAAAATATCTCAACAAACTAAAACAACCTAGTAAAAATTAAAATTAAAATTATCCTAAACCTAAGCAACTTATTATTAGGCTAAAAAGAAAATTATTGTAGTGACTTAAAGCAATTTTCAACACAACCTATGTGTGGTTACCCCCATTTCCAACAACCAGTGAAGGTCCCTGCAATTCCCTACAGGTTATGTCTTCTTTTTGCTCTACAACCAATGGTTAATGCCACCAAAATTGCATCCAAGATCTGCCTACCTTCCACAAAAGTATTATGTGAAGATGAAACAGTCTCATTCAGAACCTTTTTAAGTCTATTAGAAAGCACCTTAGATATGATCTTGCAGATGGTTCCCACTACATCAATAGGCCTATAGTCCCCAAGGCGCATAGCTCCCTCCCGTTTAGGAGTACTGACAATGAATGAAGCACTTAAGCTCCTCTCGAACTCCCCTCTTTCGTGGAACTCATCAATGGTCTCCATAATATCGCTCTTAACTCTACTCCAACAATGTTGGAAGAAAGCCAAAGTAAATCCATCAGGGCCCGGCGCCTTCCCTTATACTACACAGTTGTGTTAAAAGTCACTTCCTCATGTGCACAATAAGTGAAATAATGAGGTTTAAAGTGGTCAGATCAGCAATATATAACAGCAGCAACTATTCATATTGAAATATGATGTTTTACGCAACAAAGCAACAGCCCACCTAAAGGTGATCCAGGTGTCAACTTGGAAATGGAAATTTCATCGGCATCTCAAGAAAGGGCTAGAGTATTACCTGATCAAGTGAGTCACGGCATCTCCTTGCTGTCTCTGGTTCAGAGCTCTTCACAGGACTTGTCTGCTTTCTCCTGGATCGTTCTTTAACAGCAAGAAAGACTGATACTTCCTTGTTGAAAGGTGCATTTACAACCTTTTCCCTAACTGGAGACTTGTAAGAGGTGTCAGCATGATGGACAACTAAATGATTGTATATATTAATGTAATTATATATTGATATAAATTAGCATGATCATACACATTTGTAGAATCAAATGAATAAATATTGTGATAGAATAGTTGATTTGGAGAGATAGCAAGGCAGATTTAGAGGGATTGAATAGCAGATTTGTAGAGATAGAATAACTGATCTTTAGGGATAGGAATGGCGGATCTTTAGAGATGTGTAATCTTTATTTTCTCTATATAGTGGAAAGACTCTCACTTTGAGAAGCATTCAGCAAAACTGATATGATATTAGAGCCTTTTTCAGTGCTTTGATTCTTAGTGTCTTTTATCTGTGGTTACTTTTAGAATTTTTTTTGAAAGTTTTGGTTCTGCTTACTGTTTTTAGTCAACAGTTAGTCCTAAGTATCTTGGAATTTTAGGCATCTTGAAATCTTAGTCTTGGTCATTCTGGTTATTTTGCATCATTGCATTTCTATCTTCCTAATAATAAAAAGAAAAGATAAGTAAAAATTAGAAGAAGATGAAGAAAACATATAAGGACAAAATTCTATGTATCTGAGCAAGAAATATAAGTAAAAATTAGAAGGAGATGAAGAAAACATACAAGTAAAAAATGGTTTCTAGACTTTATTAGTTTTAAATCGGGGTAGGTGTGAATGTTTAATTAATGTATTGGTGAAATTACAAATTACAATTGCAAACTAAAATGAAGAAAATAAAATCTCTTCAGGTTGAGTCGTGAATATCTTGCTCTCTTTAAGGTGATTCAAGTCTATTGCAATAAAAAAATTACACGGGTCCAACATAATCTTCTTGGCTTGTCTCCTCCAAGATACAACTTATTCACAATGTATAAGTCAACAAATTTTGGACAAGAGTTGAGTCCAAAAATCTACAAAAAGAACACATTTCTTTAACTACGGAGTAATTAATAAGAACTCTCTTTTTGATCAATTTTTATGCACTTAATATTTTCTTATACACAAAATAAATTAAGACTATCATTATTTATAGCTGAGAAAGTCTATCTTACAATATATAAAAATAATATGAAAAAGTTAATAAGGTAAATGAATAGTCTAAATGTTACATAAGATGTATAAAGAAAGGCATATAATGACATTAAGGTGCAAAAACAATTGCTGCACAATTATGACTCTCTAAATGAGAGTTAACGTGCCAAAGCAATTGTTGCACAATTATGAGAGAAATGTAACCTAAGACACTAAAAGACACTCTAAATGAGAGTTAATAAGGCATGCAATGACACCAACGGATAGAAGTAGTGCAACAGCCACAATTTTTAAGTGAATGTGCAAACAATTTAATGTAAACAAAATATTTGTAGAATTTAGTGTCATTTAATTTATTGATATTTTATAAATTTATAAATGAAGAATAATTATAAAAATTTATATATCTATATAAAGGAGAAACATAGAGAAGGTGATGTGGCACCTCTCTATGACCTCCATTCATATTTATCTATTTTTTTCTTTTTTTGACCATTGGAAAAAAAAGATAAATAGGATCCTTGGCCATTGGGAGGTGTCACATCACTTCTTTTTTATCTAGCTTTATTATATATATAGATTTTATTTTTAATATCTCAAAAATTCTTTACATTCAATTACTCAAACTTTTCACCTACCACCATAATATATATTTAATATCTTTAATAAAAAATAACTACTAATAATTCACACCCTTTCAACTTATACTCTTAATAATATTCATAATTCTCTCTTTTAATCTTCATAACCCCCATAATTTAATTTGTTAGTTTATGACAGCTTATGATATTCCTCCTAAGGCCTATATAATTCATATTTTGTATCAACAAAATTTTCATTCAAAGTTATTGTCTATATCATCACTTTAAGAAAGTGATTTCTTCAACCATTAACTCACTATACTTCTCCTCTTCCCCTGAATACTTTTAATTTGGTAAGTGATAATTATGCAAGAAGATAACTCTTATCACCATGATTATGGAAGCATACATGATCGATAATGTGGGCATCAGGATTGAAACCAATAAACATAAGGTATTATTGTATTCTCAAAAGAAAGTGAAAATCATATTCCTAAAAGATTTTTTGTAAGTGGTTATTTCTTAAGTTTTTAAAAAGTTTAGAAAAGGTTTAGTTATTTTTTCTATAGGCGAAGGACTTTTTGATTACTTCTTTCCCCTGGTATATTATGATTTTATCAAGCCAACAATATGTGAAGTTATTTCTTGGACTAATTTAATAGAAGTAATATTATTTTTTCTCCGGATGAATATATGTGGTTCATATTTGTGATGAGAATAATTTTGAATTTCTAAAACCAATAGGTAAGAAAATTAAAACAATGAAAAATAAGAATTAGTTTGACAATTTGCTTTTTGTCATTATTTGTTTTAGATTTTCTTTCCACTTTTTTCTTTTCTGTTTTATACTATCTTTAGCTAATTTCTTCATGAGTTAAAACAAGAACTATTGGATTTTACGTTTAACACTATGTTGTGCTAATTTTTTGTTTATAAGATTATATTTAATAATATTTAGTTTTATCAAAACAATTTTTCAAAAAATAATTAAGTTAAAAATATTTTTTAATTTATTGTTTGATGATTAAAATTTATTTGTTGCATTGATCTAATGAAGGACAAGAGAAGGAAGGAAACAGAGGAGTAGTTAGGGCATTGAAGGAAGATGGAGATGAAAACTGGTGAAGGAATATAATAATAATAATAATAATAGTAGAAATGACTCAAAAGTTCTGTTATTAAGGATGAGAATAACACCTATTTCAACTATTTGAAAGATACTATATTCTATATTCTTAGGTTCAAATTAATCACTTTTCTCTTGAAATAAATAGATGTCATTCCTACTTCCATTTGGAATGTTAATTAACTTTCAACGTGGATAAAAGTTACAAGATCTCAAATTCTTTTTCTAGTAACCAATCAATTAAACTTCAAAATTCAAAATATTTGAGTATCATTTTATGTCATCTTAAGAAACATAATATTTCAAAATTTGAGTCGCAAATTTGAAAAATACAAGGAAGTCAAGAATGCTATATATGATCGAACTTGAAAGAAAATAAAATATCTAACTATGTATAATCTATAAAAATATTAAAATTAAATTCTCGCCTTGATACCAAAATTGTTGAAAAAGAAAATTTATGCAGATTGGTTTATTTATTTATTTTTGGGAGGCGGGAGGTTGGGGGGTTGGGGGAGGGGGGTCATCATTTTCCCCATCTATATATATATATATATATATATGATGTGGCATCTCTATGGCCTCCATTCATATTTATTTATATTTTTATTATTATTATTTTGACCATTTTTTCCTTCATTATTCAATTTATTTTATTTTTAATATCTCAAAAGTTCTTTACTATCAATTAATCAAACTTTTCACCTACCACCATAATATATATTTAATATCTTTAATAAGAAAATAACTACTAATAATTCACACCCTTTCAACTTATACTCTTAATAATATTTATAACTCTCTTTTTTAATCTTCATAACCCTCAAAATTTAATTTGTTAGTTTATGACACCTTATGGTATTCCTCCTTTTTGCCTATATAATTCATATTTTGTATCAACAAAATTTCATTCAAAGTTATTCTTTCACTTCTCCATCACTATAACATACATAAGGTAGGGAAGAAAATTTTAATCATCACATCATATGTTTGTTTTCAACAAAGCCATAAAGAATCTATGGGTAATAATGTTTTAATATTTTAAATTATACTTTTTTTTATTTTAACTTATGTGATACTATTTATTCTTTGAGAGTTAATTTAACTAATCTTTGAAACTAAATTGAATAAACTCAAGACCAACAAAATTACAGAGTAACTAACAATTTCGTATAACAAAAAAAATAATTAAAAGTCCACTTATGTAACTTATGGCTCTTTAATTCTGTAATTTATATTTTTAATGATCCCCATAACCTCCATTTTATTTATGTTCATAACCCCTAAATTTAAATGTGTAAGTTTATGATAATTTATTGTTAAATTAAACTCTCTATAATCTCTTCCCTTTTCTATAATTAACATTTACTTTCCTTTAATTAGTATTTATTAGTAATAATACATGTTAAAATGGACAATGTATTACATTACTTGAAATTTTGGCTTAGAAAAAAAAAACTTATACCTCTTTCCCTTCCCTCTAATTAACATTAATAATTAATACTATTTGGTACAATTAAAACTAGACCTTTTATACAATGTACTAATATTAGTGATCCTTACTCACATTTCTTCTCAATAAAACTTAGCATATTGATTATGCTGACGAGTATAGGAGTCAAATGACCAAATCATTGAGACAATTAGTGTCTCTATAACTCAACAATAGATTAGAAGCATTTAAGGTGAGGAGTGTCTTTTGGTGAAATTATGTCGAAGTTTTCTTTCTTTTGTAGGACATTTACGTTTGACTTGTAGTGAAGTGGATTGACTTTAAACTTGTGTCCGTTCAGAAAGAATTGCTTTATATTAACTATTTTTTACAGTGAATACATGATGATATTCAAATCATGTTATTATGTCAAATTAATTTTTTATTCCATGGATTGTATTCTTATCTCCAATTAAATGATAAATGTTCTGTTTTGAGAATACTACATACATGTTCTTATTTTTATTTTTAATATATATACATTCACTCTTTTTTCTTCGTACAATGAATATATACATGGTTATACTTTTTAACGTTATTATTATCTCAAATCAACTATTTTATTTCTTAAATGATACGACTATTATCTCCAATTTTATGTTGTATCGACTCATGCATTAAACGTACTCATAAAAAATTGCTTAGATGATAGGATAACACATTAAAAATCTCAAAGGTTTTGAAATAAATGTCCCTAGGTTAAGGCAGAAGAGATGGTCCTACTAATAATTAGTTTTTTGTCAGTAAAAAAAATTGTAATTCGTTTAAGTCAAATTTCACTTTTTCAACATAAAATTAATAATAATATAAACATTTTTGTTTATATAGTTACTGATTTAAAGATGCAATTTCAATTTAGCTATGATTTGTTATTTAAATAAGTTATATTGCTAATATAGTGATACTATACATCGCATATTTATATCCAATTTAGATAAATAAAGATTATGAACTAATCAAAATGCAAGGTATTTAGAAGTGTTTTCTTTTTCAAAGTGAAGAAAGAACCATATCTAAATTTGCTAATCTTTTTATAAATATTTTTAATCTTTTCTAAAACCGCAATTTACTAGTTTTTTATATAATTGTGTAAGATTTAGATTTACTTGGAGGCGAATTTTTAACAATATGTGAATTTCATATGGCAAGGTTATTTACCGTCAGGCCCAAACTGAAAATTCCCATATTGAAGAACCAAACCAAACAAAATACAATCTGATATTTGGTATATGCAATCGAAAAAAATCGAAAACCAAAGTATCGAACGCCCACCCCTGCTGAGAAGTATGTGAGTGATATTAGAATGTTCAGTTCCTCGTTGGCGAAGTGGTTGTGGAGATTTGGCATGAAGAAGTAAACGTAGTGGAATAGGGGAACATGAAAGTGGAATGGTGATGAACTAGAAGGTTGGTAAAGTAACCACAGCATGGAAAAGAAAGTTGACAGAATATTTCCTCTTGCAATTTTGAGACAGCAAAATAGGAGAGCCTTTTTGAGCTGACAGTGGGTATATTAGTTCAAATGAGAGTATTAGAGTTCTGTTCTATAATTTTGAGCAGGCCATGGTATATGATTGTAGCAGTTTCTTGGAGACCCTATCATTCTTGCATAGTGCTCATTTGTGCAGAGTTCTTATAACATCTCCTGACGATGTTGGTGAAATTAAATAGTGCAAAAGAAGGTCATCTAAATCAAGTAATAGGACTTAGTTGATTAAAATTTTGAAAGGCACACTACAATTAAATCCAGAAACAGAAAACCTATCACAAAAGGGAAGTAACGATACGTACTGTTGATCCAAATAGCTCAAGAAGAGATGAGGTCCACTACATGAAGGAACTGCATCATAACGGAAGTCGAGAAATACATCCCTGAAGCTCCTTACAACTGGCTTAGCTGAAGGCTGCAAAGGGTAAAAATAACTTAACCAAAAAAGAAGAAACATAGCAAGTAAGCATGTACTAAGTTGCCTATGGTACAAACATAAGAAATCATTCTACCAATTCAGTGAAAGCCTAAAGGAAACGAATCTCAACATTAAAATACAACCCCTTCACCCCCAGAGAAATTGTTACCAGATCGAGATATGTGCTTTTGCCTGAAGGAAACAAATCTTAATCATAACTCTCTCCGGGGTATTTTCCATCAACTACAGTAGCACTTGAGGGTGGAGAGCATCAACATCGTATGGTCTCCATTGTCAAGGTAATCGCCTCGTGTCTGATCTTCGAACCTAAGGGGTAAGATGCTGCAGATCCATCCCCATTGTGTCTGCATGTGAACTCTCTTGCTCTTCTAAACAACTAAGAGCTTTGTGTGTTCTTTTTCATATGTATCTTCTTTAAGCAGAGAGGCGTTTGGAATCCTGCTTTAGCTTCCTATATATCTTTGTACTTGCTTCATTAGTCAGATAATGTGGTTGAGAACCTTTTTGCTTTTAAGCACCTTTTCAGTATAGATGGGCAATACTACAAACAAGGAAACTCGTGACGAATGATCATAAACTAGAGTTTTAGGTGAGCATGGTCCGACATGGTTGTACCTTTCTGTTCCAAAGAGAATCTACCATTGGACATACCTGAACTTGAAATCATGCCAGGAAAAGGCTGCAGCTGTGCCAAGATTGTCTAGGACAAATAATGTAACACCTCAGATCTCAAAATGAAGAAAAATCCTAGTTTTCAGAAAACCGGTGCCAGTACCGACGGAACCACCCACGGACCGTAGGTGGGACCACTGACCGTGGGTGGGGTTCCGTCGTTAAGGCCCAAATCTCTATAGTCTCTGATCCGACCCACGATCGACCAGTACGGTCCGTGGTTGGACCTACGGACCGTAGGTTTGACCGTTGGTGAAGGTCAGCAGCCAAGTTAGAGGGAAATTGCTGATTGGGTCAACTTCAAATGGTCATCACCCTTAGCACAAAAGGAATTAGGTGGCCCATGACCTACCATATGATAGATAATTGAATCCTCTTTCCAACGCCGCTGAGTTTGCTAAAATCCCATCTCCGAGTAAAAAGTTATGCTCGTTTTAGTGAAGCCCTGCCGGGCAGACTTGACCGACGGACCCAAACGACGGCCGGTAAGTCAAACGACGGACCGTCGTTCCCTCCGTGGATGGGCTTCGTCAGAATTAAGCCAGGGTCGTTTTGGTCCTTTCCCCTATGCGTTGGGCACTTAAACTTCGTCGTTTTATGCCTAAACTACGTCGTTTTACTCAGAATAAGTCTAATAACTTAGTCAGACATACCCAGAACCTTTATTCACCAAAAATCATTCAAACTTAGAACAAAAGAGGAGAAAAGAGGCGACCCAAACCCTTCCAAGAACGCAACAAGTTTTCTTCAGTTCCAGCCCCGAAATCGAAAGATTTCTCCGTGAAATTCGTCTCCAGGTATGTGGGATTTCACTAGTGAGTTCCTTTCGCCTATTAGGTCCCTAGAATTCAGTCAGATTCTTGATTCTCAACATCATGTTTAGACCTAGGGTTTCTAGAATTTCAGATTTATGTTGTGATTCAGCTATTAGACTAATCCAAATCAGATTATCATGTTTTCATGGAATTATTGCTTAGTTCTTACTTGAAACTCAGAACCCTAGTTGTGTAGATTCGTTTAGTACATGAATTACACTTGCTAGGTCAGTTTATTCAGTTATACATGCTCCAGTTAAGAATGTTTCATTATCAGTACATTAATGTTGCATTCTCAGTTAGCAT
>JAJONR010011151.1:0-11479 GCA_029582245.1 Solanum etuberosum | reverse complement strand
GGAGCAATGTAATTGGGTTGTTATCGTTGTTATACTTGTAGCCGTTAGTGTTGATTGTTGGCTGCCTGAGTGGATATAATCCTCCCTTGTCGAGATTCCTATTCAGTTAGTAGCGTCCCTATGTCGGACACGACTTAGAGGCTACTCGTATAGGTTGCTTATAGCTAAATTGCTCGTTTTTAGCCTATTGGATTGTTATTGTTACCCTTGGGGCTACTGTGGTTAGCTGCAGAAATGTGACATATGCCTAGAAGGGCTATGTTCTGCTTACAGGGCTATATTGACACCTAATAAGGCTATGTGCTGCCTACAGGGCCATGTTGTTGCCTACGAGGGCTATGATGTTGTCTAAGAGGACTATGTTACTTGGCATATGTTGTTCAACATATGTTTAATAGGACTTGGCATATGCATTTCAAGTTTGCCACTGTGTATTACAGCTAATGAGAATGAATGAAATTTTTATGGTTTTCTAATGCAGGTTGTTGTACTTGTGAAGATATTTTATGGGGTTGCACATTAAAGGTCTATGAGATAAAAAAATAAAAAATGAAGTGGCTGTAAAATCTTCTAAAGAGCATACCAAAACATGTTTGGGTGGTTTGAAAAGCATCCCGAGTAAGTAATTGTCATTATCATCATTCAACTGTGCTTTTAATATGTTTTGACCTAGGTTGAATTGTGCTTTTGTGTTTGTAATTTAAAACATTTACCTTCAAAGCAATTTTATTAGTTCTAAATCATTATATTGGGAATTATTTGTGTCTTTGGTGTTATGTTTAGTGATTTTGTTGAATTGAAACTTTTGTATATGATTTTCAATAGTCTTTTATTTAGTCTTTAGAACTTAGAGCTGTAAAGATAATAGAGAATTCTTGGAACCTGCATAGCTTTTTGAGTTATTTATTTTGTTCATTTTTGAATAAAAACTCAGAATTCAGGTTTCATTCAAATTAGTTAATAATTGATCGTTTTGATTGACTTTTTTTACGTAAATGACAAGTAGAAAGTTGTGGTATCGTAAACTTAGATGCACATCCATATTCATGTATATTTGAAGTATTAACTCAGTGATTTCAGGTGTACCTTCAAAATTGATCTTATTATTGGCAATGGTTTGACAACAACATTTATTTCTGGTGATCTAGCTGAAAAATTTCTCTCCCTGACAGTGGAAGACATAGTTGGCACAACCTGCGTCAAGGTTTGCTTTATTTATATGTATCATTATATTTTATACATGTTTTATTGTTATCTATGCCACTGTTGAGCAGTCAGTTGAATCATTGATACCATGTAAACACCTACAAATATTTATACCAACTTTTTTCTCATAAGATATTTCAAATCATACAAATGTCTCAGTTCCTTTTCAACACCAACTCCTACGCGTTAATCATGTACAACAGATATTGTCGAATATACTATTCTGCATTCAGCTGAGGAAGTCATCCTCGATAAGCTCTAGCATAATTCACACAACTCTAACAATTCTATCCTACATAGAAAAGGAACATATTTTACCACAAAGCATTTTAGCGAGAGAAATGCTAAAAGGTGAAGTCGCTCAGCAAAATCAAGGGGGAGATAGTGCCATTAGTTATTGAATCTAAATCTTCAAGAGTGAGGCTGTCAATTGAACCACTCACACCAACAAAAAAAAGCTCTAAAAGGTGAATTGATTAGTGATCCTTTAATTTGTTTCAATGCAAATGGTTGTCGATTATATTTATGTATCTTACAAGCAAACCTGCATTTATTCTTGAAAGACAAGCACTATATTAGTTAATTTTGATTGGAAAAAGTTTTGTTCTCTCATTTATATAATTTTATATGTTATTAACCTTTTCAATCTGTCTCAAATGACGTCCTCTTATCCACACGCTAATTAGACGAAAAATGTATATTAATTAGTAATTCCTCAATTTCCTTTTGTTTGTTGGTACATAGGTAAGGAACATTCCAGTCTCCATCAGATTAGTTTTCTATATGTTTTTCCAATAAACTCATTGGTAAAGTCACTCTTGTGATTTTCATTTTCTATCATTTAGATGAAAACATGATTTTGTTTTTTTCATCAGAATTTACATAGGTTTATTAGTTATTAATGCATCAAATAACTGTTGTAGTTTTTCGTGTCAGTCATGTATTATTGTTGGATTTTGTGGATCATATAGATTGTGTATTTAATATCCAGTTTGTTGTAGTCTCATTTTTTCATTTTATTTTTCCTCATTTTGGTGTTACTGAAAAGGAATAATTTTTTGGATTCTCAATCTCTACAGCTTTCGTCTATATGAAGGACCAATCAATAGGATCTAGACAGAAGGGAGTAACAAAGATGATATGCAGGTGTTTCAGCTTTTTTGGCCACCTCAACTCTCCAGATTCAAAGGCAAATGGATATACCACTTTCAGTTAAGTTTGTTGAAGTGACTTTCGTTTAGGTAAATTTCACTGTTAAGCTAACTTCACCATGAAACCATCACCCTTTCTGCTGCAAAATTCAGGTATAGTATGCTCTTCTTCATTTGTTTGATACAATATCTCTCACTCCCTCCTGACAACTTCTCTTCCCCGCAATAGCAATAACATTTTATTTGTTCTAACACGTTGCCTCATAATATGATGAGGATATATTGGAGAAAAAAATCAAATGGGCAGCGTGAGGTGCCTGCCGTATGATACGAAACAAATGTGTCAATGAGTTATCTAAAGGACTTGGCGTAATAACACACATGTTGTTAGAGAAAAGAATAAAATTTCTTTAGTTTGTTGACATGCTAGAACCATAGTTGATGGTATACTTGAATATTGAATTGTATAATCTAACATATATGAAACTTTAGTTATGCTTATAATCTCAATTTTGTTAATGCCAAAATGAAAATGTGAATGGACTGGAGTATATCACGAGGATATCTCCATCAAACTTAGTTTGAGTTGAAAATTAAGTGGACTATTTTCAGGAATATGACGTCAATATTAAATGTGAACTTGAACAAAGAACATTTGTCTTATCCATATAATTAATTTACTCCACCTTAATTTTTCTACCAGCTTATTTTGAGGTGCAACAATTTCTTTTGAAGCTTTATACTAATTCCATGCTGTCCTATCCCTTCTCCATTTAAAGTTTCAGTTCTTCAGTTTTGTACCGTGTTTGAGCTTTGAATCCATGTCTTTCAAATTCATTAGATGACTGATAATTACATTTTTCTTAGGTACCTCGACATCTCGCTACGCCATAATTTTTTAAAATGCAAAAGATTGGTTGGACTCCAACTCTACTATCACACTACTGTAAAATAACGGTATGGTCATGATGTAGCCAAAAAAAACCAATAACTGTTAGATTTTTAGTGTATTATGGCTATTACTAGAACAACGCTTGCAGGCAATTTAACTGGACAACACAAGCCTGTTGTAAATATTATGAAGATATATATAACAGGCTACTCATTTTTCATTTCTATCCACTTTTATTTGTTATGTTGGGCTTTTCGAAAGTCAATTTGACTAATATTCAAAGTTAAATTAGATTACATTAATTCGATATTTTAATCAAAAAATTTAGATATTCAAAAACTATACGAAAAGTACTATAAATTGTAAATTTTTTGCATGTCAATATGATGAAAAAATACATCGTAAAATGTTAGTCAAAATTTTTATAGTTTGACTCTAAAAAGGAAACTTTGACAACTAAAAGTGAACGGAAGTAGTATGTTATTAAATCTATATTGCAGTAGTCTCAATTAGCTTAGATCCTAAAGATTTAGTAGCCATTGAATTGAAATTGGGTGACGGTTTTTGGAAGACTAATTACTCACATAAGTTGGTAATAAATTGAAATGATGTTCCAAATCTTTAGCAAACTTTGACATTTAGTTTTAAGCGATATTTGTGCACTTTCTTTTAGTAGCCACTCATTTGCATGTGTTTTGCTCTTGCAGGGAGCTGATCTTGATGATTCCTTTGAGGATTCACAAATTGGAAGATCAGTATTGAGAAATTATTGGTTTTTGTTGTCGTCGTTGATTTTCTCTGACTGTCCAAAGAAGCCAGGTAAAGAGAATCCCCTGCTTCCATATAATTGTTGGGATATACTATTAACCATATGGTTGAGTTATAGCATTGATTTTAATCATTTATAAAGACTTTACGTTTTATGTTAATTATTACAATAAAGTCTTTGTTTGAATATATTATTGTGTTTATATGTGTGTCCATTACTTATATAGTAGACGATTTTTGGGTATGGAGTTGTTTAACTCATACGCGGAAGATTAAAATTGTCGGTTCTTATAAATTATAAATTAAATATTCACAATCAAAGATGAAGTTGGACAAACATCTTGACGATTGTAACACAAGATTAAATATAATTCAATCTTAATTATGGGAATGGTAAAATTCCAACTTCTTGTGTTAGTACATTTTGCATGTATTGAACGGACCAAATTGAGATATGTATTTAGGTTGTGAATTTCAATAAATAATATCTCTAGTCCATTACATGAGCTTATACTCTTAATCTTGATGTACTTATTATGATTTGTGTAGTTTACTTTATTATTTTAATCTATTAAAAGGTGAGACTCTATGATGAGTCAATATTCCTAATGGATTGGATAATAACAAATTACATTTGTGAAATAATAATTAGTTGATAGAATCATATCTCGGATATGAGAAAGAAGACACCCTTTTATGGTTGCTTATAAGTAGTCACGTGAAAACCCTGCAGGTGGATTATATATGTATATCCGTCATGTTAATTAATTTAAGCATAAAGATAAAGGATTAAATTAATCAATGAATTAAATTTTTCAGAAGTTTGATTTAATTGATTGGTGTCGGTAATTCTAACATGGGGAGTTAAATAAGTTATAATGGAAAAAAATTGAAATTAAATAGAAAAGTGCAGTTACAAATTTTTAGTGGTACAATCTGTGATTTATTATGATATGGTTAATTCATATTTTTTACGAATTAAATATTATAATTGGAAGTCTCTGCTAATAAATTTGTGGTCCCTACTATGACTGATTAATTAATCGAGTTTGGAAAAGAAAAGGACTGTTAGTATTTTTTTCAGTTTAGGAATAAATTATTTTTGATTTTATTAGTTTAAAAGAGAAAAAACTTTTTATTTCCTTCAAAGAAGAAAGAAGAAAATACTGCGATTCTTTATTTCCTTAGAAGATGATTGAAGCAAATAATAGTGTTCAATGGTTATTAGTGGCTATTGATGGTGTTTAATGGTTGTTGATTACCCTTGGTGTTTAATGACTTTCTAAATACACTTAATGATATTTAGTGGTTGTAGATAACTATTGATCATGGTTGTGAGATACTCTTAACAGTATCAGAATACACTTAATGGTATTTAATGGTTGTTGATGACTATTGATCATGGTTGTTGGATACACTTAACAGTGTCCAAATACACCTAAAGGTATTTAATGACTATTAATGGCTATTAATTATGAGTAGAAACATTTCATCTTTCAAACCTTTCCCTTATACTTAAAAGTATAAATAGGGGTGGTGGTTCTCAAGGAAAGATCATCCTTTTTCTGAAAATTTTCTTGCCCACACAAGACTTGATTGAGAGAGTTAGTTAGGAATTAGTAGAAGGCTGCAATCCTGGAGTTCCAGTCCCTGAACGAGTTGTGTAAAAGCTACAAAAGGTTAGAGTTTCAAAATTTATTTAGTTTACATTATTATGCTATTATGTAAGTTTGTGATTCTGAATAATACTTCCGATGTGCATATTCTAACAATTGGCATCACGAGCCTTCTTACATATAACTGATAATGTAATAAGAGTCCATGATTTTGATACATATTTGATTAAATCTGTATATATCATGTTGTTCTTTTGATGAACATTTTTTTGTTGTTTGAAAAAAAAAATGTTTTTTGTATTCCAGAGTTGTAAGGGTTCATCCCTACTTCTAATAAATGATTTTAACAGTTAATATATGAGTTTATATGTTGACATAGGTCCTCTTCCTCATCGGATAAACTTGTATATTTTGATATTGTTATGTTTGCCTTTTGATTTGATGACATGTTTTAACTTTTCAACTAAGTTGCATGTTGAATCAATGAACAAAAGAAAATATATATACCTGACCAAAACTTCACAAATTACTCTCTAACTGAGTTGGACTTGTCTTGTTTAAGTGGTACTATATAATATGAACTTGCTCATATATTTGCTTGAATAGTTAAGTTTTCCTATCGATTCTAACTGTTCATTAGCATGATTATATGTGTCTTATTTTTTTTTATAAAAAAATAAAGCATATGTTACTAATGATTCGTTTTATCTATCTCTCAGATTAACTATGTCTCACTTCAACCCTCTGTCCTCTATCTTGAACCAAAACAAATTGGAAGGTCTTAACTATGTGAACTGAAAAAGAAACCTTGATATTGTTCTAACATCTGAGGGATACAAATATGTGTTGGTTGAAGAATGCCCCATTAAACCAACAAATGCTATTGATGAGGAGATTAAGCCCTATGAGAAATGGGTCAAGGCTGATACACTCTTGCCTCAATATCGAATGTCCTGCAGCATCAACATCAATCTATGACATCTGCTTACGATATGCTCGAATCTCTCAAAGAGATGTTCAGAGAGCAGAATCGTGTTGCCAAGCAGACTTCCATGAAGTCTATCTTGACCACCAAAATGGTTGAAGGATCACCAGTCAAGGATCATGTGCTGAACATGATGAACTATCTGAATGAGCCGGAGATACTTGGTACTGCTATTGATAAGGAATCTCATGTGGAGATGATCCTACAGACTCTGCCAGACAGTTTTCAACAGTTTCGCTTGAATTATAATATGAACAAGATGGATTTGTCTCTTGAGAAATTGTTGAATGAACTGACAGCGGCAGAATCCATTATCAAGCAGCAAACTCCTCCCTCTGTGGCATACATGGTGGACAAACTTGTCGCTTCTTTGTCTAAGCCAGCTAAAGCCCAAAAGAAGAAGAAGAAGTCGTGCAAGGTTGTGTCACCCGGAGGTGCTACATGTGGTGTGGCTAAGCCTAAGGGCAAGTGCTACCATTGCAAGCAGTCTGGTCACCACAAGAGGAAATGCCCTGACTATCAAGCCAAAATTAAGAACAAAGGTAATTCTTGTTTAAATGTCGTTGAAACCTGTTTAGCGGTTGTTTCTACCCAATTATGGGTTTTAGATTCGGGAGCCACTAACCATGTCTGCACTCCTTTGCAGGGGTTTCATGAAACGCGGCGGCTAAGTGAGAATGAAGTTTGCGTTTTTCAGGTGAATTGGGAACCAGCAACAGTCCTAGCAATAGGAAATATCTCTTTTTCTTTTAGTAGTTCAGAATTCTATTTTTAAAAGATGTTCTTTATGTATCTTCGATAAGAAGGAATTTTCTTTCAGTTTCAAAAATAATAGATGCTGGTTATGAAGTTTTATTTGCAAATAATTGTGTTGTTATTAAGTATGATAAGCAATTCATCCATAGTGCTCCTAAAATACATCATCTCTTTGTATTTGAAGTCTCTCATGACATGCTACACCATAATTAATTAAATAATATTGATATTTCTCATAAAAGAAAATGTATTTTTGAAATGAGTCAAACTTACTTATGGCACTTATGTCTATGTCATATCAATATAAATAGGATTTCAAGGTTGATTTCTTATGAACCTTTGAGTTCATTGAAAGTGGAGGCACTACCAACCTGTGAATCTTGTTTAGAAGGTAAACTGACAAAGAGACATTTCCCTTCATAAGGAAATAGAACCAGTAATAAGTTAGAATTAATTCATTCTGATTTGTGCGGTCCTATGAATATACGAGCAAGAGGGGGTTTTGAGTATTTTGTGACTTTCACAGATGACTACTCAAAATATGGATACATTTATTTGTTGCGCCATTAATCTGAATGCTTTGAGAAGTTCAAAGAATTCAAGATAGAAACGGAAAAGCGACATGGTAAACATATCCAAACATTACGATCAGATCGTGGTGGTGAATACCTTTCGGTGGAATTCATTAAGTACTTATCAGAATCGGGCATTACATCTCAATATTCTGCCCCAGGAACACCACAACAAAATGGTGTGGCAGAACGAAGAAATAGAACTCTTTTGGAAATGGTTAGATCAATGTTAAGTTATAAAGATTTATCTTTTAGGTTTTGGGGATATGCCTTAGAAACTGCAAATTACATTCTGAATTTGGTTCCTTCCAAATATGTTCCTTTAACCCCATCTGAATTGCGGAATGGGCGCAAGCCTAGTCTACGGCATATTCGAGTTTGGGGATGTCCAGCACATGTATTAAGAGGGAAAACAAATAAGTTGGAATCAAGGACAGAAGTGTGCATTTTCATTGGATATCCAAAAGGAACTAAAGGAGGTTTATTTTATTGTCCTAAGGAACAAAAGGTAATTGTTTCAACAAATGCCAAGTTTCTGGAACAGGACTATTTAATTAACCATGTTCCTAGAAGTAAACTTGTGTTACAGGAACTAAGCAAAGGAATAACTACTAATGAAACATCAACACAACTACCTAAAATAATTGTTGACATACCATTGCATCCACGTGATGGGAGGAATGTCGGTAGAAAAGAGGTTGCTCAAAAAGATGCTCTAAAGGTTGCTCAAAAGCAAACTCAAGCCATCTCGCTACTACAAAGTAGTGGGAGTAATGTCGCGCAACCTGAAATTGTGGAGGAAGTAGTTCAGAATGTTCATAATTTAGTTCAAGATGTAGCAAATCTTGTAGTTGTTAGTCGTCGTAGTGGGAGAGTTATTAGAAAACCACAACGGTTTATGCTCTTGGGAGAATCACACGATAGAATCCCAAGGAGACTAATACAGAACCATTAAATTACACCGAAGCACTACATGATAAAGATGTTGAAATGTGGGTTGTTGCTATGAAATCTGAAATGGAATCTATGTACTCAAACAGAGTTTGGGATCTTGTGGAACCACCAATAGGTTTTAAACTTATTGGTTGTAAGTGGATCTACAAGAAAAAGAGAGGTGTGGATGGAAAAGTAAAAACTTTTAAGGCTCGGCTTGTTGCGAAAGGATTTACTCAAAAAGAAGGAATTGATTATGAGGAAACTTTTTCGTCGGTAGCCATGCTTAAATCCATTAGGATTCTCCTATCCATTGCTGCTCATTATAATTATGAGATTTGGCAAATGAATGTCAAGACATCTTTTTTAAACGGGAGTCTTGGTGAGTGCATTTTTATGGCACAACCAGAAGGTTTCATGGTAAATGACAATGAACACATGGTTTGTAAACTTAAGAGATCCATTTATGGATTAAAATAGGCATCTCGAGCATGGAACATTTGTTTTGATAATTCTATTAATTTTTTTGGTTTTGATCAGTTTGAAAATGAATCATGCATCTATAAGAAATGGGAGGGAGACAGAGTAACATTTTTTATTTTGTACGTAGATGACATCTCGCTCATAGGAAATAATGTGAGCATATTGAAGTCTGTTAAGGAGTGGTTGTCGTCGCGTTTTGATATGTAATACTTGGGAGAAGCGGCTCATATCCTTGGGATTAAGCTTATGTGAGATCGCAAACAAAGGATATTAGGCTTGTCTCAAGCACTTTATATTGATACTATTCTTGAGAGGTTTATCATGCAAAATTCCAAAAAAGGGTTTCTTCCTTTTAGACATGGAATTACTTTATCAAAGGATCAGTCGCCCGAAACGACCGACGAGATAGAAAGGATGAAGGCGGTCCCTTACGCTTATGTTGTAGGGAGTCTTATGTAAGCTATGTTATGCACCAGACCGGATATCTGCTTTGTTGTAGGCATGGTTAGCAGATTTCAGTCTAACCCTGGGCAAGAACAATGGACTGCAGTCAAGCATATCATCAAGTACCTTAAAAGGACTAGGGATTATATGCTTGTTTTCCACCCTGACAATCTTGTACCTATTGGATATACAGATTCAGATTTCTAGTCAGATAGAGATTATAGAAAATCGACCTCAGAATATGTATTTACTCTGGGAGGTGGAGCCATAGTTTGGAGGAGCATAAAGCAATTGTGTGTTGCTGATTCCACCATGGAAGGTGAATATGTAGCTGCATCTGAGGCGGCTAAAGAGGTTGTTTGGCTCAGAAATTTTGTAAAAGAGCTTGGAATGGTTCCTTCTATTGAAGCACCAATTACATTCTATTGTGATAATAGTGGTGCAGTTGCCAACTCAAAAGAACCACGAAGCCATAAAAGGAGTAAGCACATTGAGAGGAAATATCACTTGATTCGTGATATAACTCAAAGGGGTGATGTAAGAGTTTTGAAGATTGAATCGAAGAATAATTTGGCGGATCCATTTACCAAAGGTTTACCTCAGAAGTCTTTTGATAAGCATGTGGATGAAATGGGTGTTAAAATTGTACATGCATGGTTATGAGTCTAAGTGGGAGATTATTGGGATATACTATTAACCATATGATTGAGTTATAGTATTGATTTTAATCCTTTATAAAGACTTTACGTTTTATGTTAATTATTATAATAAAGTCTTTGTTTGAATAGATCATTGTGTCTATATGTGTGTCCATTACTTATATAGCAGACGATTTTTGGGTATGGAGTTGTTTAACTCATACGCGGAAGATTAAAATTGTTGGTTCTTATAAGTTATAAATTAAATGTTCACAATCAAAGATGAAGTTGGACAAACATCTTGATGATTGTAACACAAGATTAAATATAATTCAATCTTAATTATGGGAATGGTAAAATTCCAACTTCTTGTGTTAGTACATTTTGCATGTATTGAACGGACCAAATTGAGATATGTATTTAGGTTGTGAATTTCAATAAATAATATCTCTAGTCCATTACATGAGTTTATACTCTTAATCTTGATGTAGTTATTATGATCTGTGTAGTTTGCTTTATTATTTTAATCTATTAAAAGGTGAGACTCTATGATGAGTCAAAATATTCATAATGGATTGGATAATAACAAATTACATTTGTGAAATAATAATTAGTTGATAGAACCATATCTCGGATATGAGAAAGAAGACACCCCTTTATGGTTGCTTATAAGTAGTCACGTGAAAACCCTGCAGGTGGATTATATATGTATATCCGTCACGTGAATTAATTTAACCATAAAGATAAAGGATTAAATTAATCAATGAATTAAATTTTTCAGAAGTTTGACTTAATTGATTGGTGTCGGTAATTCTAACATGGGGAGTTAAATAAGTTGTAACGGAAAAAATTTGAAATTAAATAGAGGAGTGCAGTTACAGATATTTAGTGGTACAATTTTTTATTTATTATGATATGGTTAATTCATGTTTTTACGAATTAAATATTATAATTGGAAGCCTCTGCTAATAAATTTGCGGTCCCTACTATGCCTGATTAATTAATCGAGTTCGAAAAAGAAAAGAACTGTTAGTA
>JAJONR010011150.1:0-13223 GCA_029582245.1 Solanum etuberosum | reverse complement strand
TCTAGTAAGAAAATCGGGAAGACTATTATTTGTTCCCTTTTTATAATGTATTTCAAAATCGAATGGTGCTAATAAAGCTTGCCATCTTGCAAACATTTTTTTAGAAACATCATGTTTTACATCTTTATTAAAGATGAATTTAGCTTCTTGGCAATCGGTTTTTATTATAAACTTTTGATTATATAAGTCCCCGTAGAATTTTAAAACACATTTGACTATAGCCAAAATTTCTTTAGCTACAGTAGCATAATTTTTCTGACTGTTATTCCATTTCCCAGAATAGAATTGTATGAGGTATTCTTGCCTTTCAGCAGGAGAGATTTGTTTTTAAATTCCCCCATAGCCAATATCAGAGGCATCTGTCTCCACTATCTTTTGCCAATTTGGATTGGCCAAAGTGAGACATGGTAGGTTATTAACCTTTGTCTTAATGTGCTTGACTACTTTTGTATGATTATCAGTCCAAGCTTTAGGACTTTTTCTTAGTCTATCGTATAATATAGCCGTGTCTTTAGCTAGATCCTTTATAAAAGGAGAAATGTAATTTAGACTTCCCAAGAATCGTTGAAGCTGGGTTTTATCAGTAATAACGTCAGGAAATTTAGAGGCAAACTCAATACAGTCTTCTTCGAAAAATTCTAGCCCTAACAACAGTGACAGAGAGGGATCCTCTACAAGTGAAGACATAATAGTTCTTCGTGAAGAAGACTGCATGTCCTCATCTGAGGAAGAATGTACGTCTTTCCATATTGGTCAACCTTGTGATAATAAAGACAAAGACGAATTTGAATTTGCCAATAACCTGATTTTAAATCAAATTTTGAAAATATTATAGCTTCATGAAGTCTATCTAATAAATCTTTTTTTATTGGGAATAGGATATCTAATCCATTTTAAAACTTTATTTAAGGGTTTATAATTTATGACAAGTCTGGGTACCCCTCTTTCTTGCTCTGCTTGTTTATTAACATAGAAAGCAGTACAAGACAATGGAGATTTTGAGGGCCTTATTAATGCATTTTGAAGAAGAGTATCAATCTCTTTCTTATATAAATCTAAATATTTTGAATTCATTTGGCAAGGTCTTGCCTTAGTGGGAATATTATCTCCAGAAAATTCTTCCTCATAAGAAAGACTTACCACATGTTTTTTCCTTTCCCAAAATACATTTGAGTGATCTCCACATATCTGTAGGGAGAATTGATTCTTCAAAATCTCAATCTTTCCTTGGATTTTAGAATTTTGTAAAGTCTCTTCTTTGGTAAGACTACAAATCTCACTTTTAAGAAAATCGATTTGTTTATTTTTTAAAGAAATCATATCTTTAACTTCATTAACGAATTTTGAGAATGGTTGAGATATAAAATATATTCTTATAATGGATGAGAGTATAATCTCATAATGCATTCTGTATTTGTAGGTTGGAACCGTAAAAATTCTTTCCATCCTTAGATTATATGAATCGTAAACGAACATGTAGTTACATATTATTATTATTATTATTATTATTATTATTATTATTATTATTATTCTTATTATTATTATTATTATTATTATTATTATTATTATTATTATTATTTAGTGTGAAGCTATTAAAGTTGAATGACTTTTTAACTCTTCAAGAAATTACCATTAAGTTGAATGACTTTTTAACTCTGCAACAAACCATTAATAATAATCTTTTAAAAGAACTAACATATATTTCCAACAATCCATGTTTTTTTAATTCCTCAAATGCATATATTCTCTTACAGGTTGTCTTCTAATGACAATACTATACATTTGAATTTGGTTTAGAGAGCATAAAACTCTTATCGTATGTTCTTTCAAGCATTTCTCTACATTTAGTTTCTTCATTTTTTGCTATCATTCAAATTATATTCTTAAATTGATGTTTAAGTGTTTGATCTCTCACATGAAAATATACTGCTAAAATTTTGCTTTATGAATTTATGATGTAATTTTTTAATCTTAGGTATAAACAAGAGGTGATGCTTTTGCAGAGCGTTGAATAGAACTTTTAGTAGAAATTGCGTCATACAAATGAGGTATGTGGCATGTCTCTCCAACAATTTTTGCAATTTTTAGCATGAGTAATTTTTAATAAATTTGATTAAATTGATTATTTTATTTTTAATTAGATTTTAATAACTTAATGCATGTGTATTTTACAAAGTAGAGCCTCCTTGATAGCTTTAGTTTGACAATGACTTATTGGAATTATATTTTGCTTTAGTCTCCTAGCTTTCGAGGAAAAAAGGATAACTAATGCTTCTCCCTCAACAACATCGAGCAAAAGAAATCGAGAAAATCTCTGAAGAAGACATTCTAACAAATGAGGTAATTTAATTTAATATGAAGGAGTACTTAAAAGTCAAATATGAACTACATTAAAATTTATCTTTCTGAATATGAAAGAGGAATAACAATCTTAAAGAAAAAAACATATAATAGAAATTGAATTCGAATATAACATATAAGCAGTAAAATAGATTATTAGTTAGTGGTTAAAATTTTTCACTGACATGTTACCAATTCTCCAAAAAATAAAATAATATCACTCCCAACTCCACCAATATTTTTATTTTATAACTCAAAACTATTATAGATAAAAAATTTATTATCATAATAATAAAGAACAAACGTGCAACACACGTTATCAGGAACTAGTACTATATTATAAGTGGGAAGCCCTCAAATTAAAAGCTGGATTACGAAAATACCCTCATAAAGCTAAATGTTCATTTTATTTTTGACCAAAAAGTTTTTTTTTTTGTTTTTTACTTCTTATCATATGAGTAATTTTAACTACACTTGATGAAAATACTGTTTCATCTATCTATTGAGTTGTATAGGTTATCTGAAATTTAATTACAACATTCATTTTACATCTTATCTTTACTTTCTAATCTTTATGATTTCACCCATTTCATTTTTTGTCTTTTCATATTCTTTTGCACCTTCTACAAAATGAAGAATAAAGTGTGAGTGTTTTTTGTTTTATGCACAGTAAAAGTCAATCTTTTCCTAACCACTCTTATTTGTGATCCTTTTTATTATTATCAGAGGTGGTTATATCAAAATATATAGATACTCATGTTCATTATTTCTAATTTACCATGCGTATTTTTTGCTTGATTTTTTATCTATGATCTTCTTGATTTTGTCTAACAGGTTAGGTATAACTTTATGAATCATGAAAATTCCAATAATGCATTGCTTATTATGTGGTACTATAATATTTGTAAGTTATCTACATACAAGAATCTGGTTAATCATCCATTACGAGATCTGGTTATATTTTTATCATTAGCTTTCCTTTCTTTAACAATATTTACCAGAAAAATATACCGATAAGTGGTTATGTAATTGTAAAGGGTAGATCTATGTTTTAAGGCTGAATAATTTAATTCTGTTTTGGATTGGATCCTTTTACCTTTGATTATGATATGGTAGTTTATTCTACCAGTTTGAGCAATTACTTTTGTTGATACCTTTCTATTATAGTTTGAAAATTCAATAGAGAGAATTATAAGCATAGAAAGACAGTTAACACTGAATTGTCGATTGCAATGTTACTATGTAAATAGCTAAGAAAAAGAAAGTTCTCTTTCCAAATGAACTCTAGAGATATCCAATTGTTTGAAGTCGTGCAAAAAAAGAACTGCATACTCCAGTTACCAGACTTTCTATTTTTGACAGTATACAATTTGTTGACCTCTTTGCTTAATTATGTCTAATATGTAAGAAAAACAGAATGGATGAGAAGGCAATTCGCTAAGATATTTATATTTAAACTAATTTTCTACCGTTCTTTTTTGGAATTTCAAAAAAAAAATTGAAAGAGAAATAGTCGCAACATGGAACCAACCACAACTTCTTCAAACTTTTTTTATTGAGATTGAATAGTCAAATGACATTAAAAATCAAATAATCTAATGAAATCTTATTAAATGCTAAATAAATTTTACAAAAACAATTACTATGAAATAACTTACAACAATTTCTTGCTATGTAATATGCAATGTCCCATTTCTTAAGAAATTACTTTTATGTGTGAATATTCCATTTTTCCCTCCCCTTAGTGTTTTCATGCTTAGTTTGTATTGCGGGAATGGTTAGCGTGGTCCCCGATGCGATCGGGTGAGATTTTAGAGGATTTGGGCCATTTTAGTTGAGTTGTATTGATATAGTTGACTTTAGTACATTTTGATATCCGAGCATTGGATGGTGATTCTGTTAGTTCCATGGCGTCCCGAACATCGAGTTCGATCTATTAAGGTGATTGGTTAGAGTTCCGAGATCTTAAGTCGATATTTGAGTGTTTAGATGAGAAGTTGAGTTTTAGTCCTAAAGAGGGGTCCAGGAGGGTGATACCATCATTCTCCCTTTTAGAGATATCCACAATTCCATTGAGTTTGGAATGTCAAAATTAGTGGAGTAGCATATCCAATTTATTTTTATCGGACCCCGAACGATTTCCAAGGATCGAATTAGAGACTTTAAATTGTGGCTTTTCAATTTTCTATTATCTGGTGCCAAGGGACCGCATCACCGCCCCCTAGTCCATTCGCAGAGAATGGGCACCTGGATCACCGTGTTTGTGAAAGATCTAGGTGCGTTCGCGAGTGAATGATGCGTCATGATCGCGGCACTGTTCCCGCGTTCACTAGCCTAGGCAACTTTATGGGCCACGTTCGCGGTATCCGCGGCATCCAGCCTACGTTCGAGGACCCTAATGTTGAGACCTGGCAGTGTATATTCGATAATTCTTCTCATTTTTTGCATTCCACCATTTTCCACTTGTTTGAGAGCTTAGGAGAAGATATTTTTGAGGAAGTTCATTTGTGTAAGTGCAGACCTATTCTATATCGATTTCTTCTATTTTTATCTTCAAAAAACATCTTCAAATCAAGAATTCAAATGTGGGTTTTGGGGTTTTAGTCATAAGTTTGAAAATTGGTATTTTCATGATTTGGAACAGTATTCTTGCTTATTTTTAATGAGGTTTTCAACCACGAATTCCTTGTTACTTGTAGAGCTTGTTTTCAAATAAAAATAAGATTTTACCATTCCCAATTTTTGAGGAGATTTTTGCAGTATTTTACCCCCAATTCCCATTCTAAGAAATATGGGTATCGTTGGACTACTTGTGATGAACTCTTTCTATTATTGATAGTTGGGGGTTGATTTGGAGACCGTTTTGTGGATGAAAGGCTTCGGTAGAATGGTTCGAGCGAAGTTTCAGCCTTCGAGGTACATTGGGTTGTCCTTATTCAAAACTGGGTTGGGTAATTGATAATTCTTATGAATTAGACTATGGGATGGGATTGTTGAATGATATTGAGATGTTGGGAATCATAGACTTCACTATTTCATCCGTGTGAGGGCTTATTTGTATTGTTTTGCCATGTGGGCACTTATTTGTGATGCTTAGCCTGTGTAAGGGTCTTATGTAATATTACTATTTTCTTTGAGAGCATGTGATTCATGAGATTTCCTGAGAGAAGGATTTGAGATGACTATTTTAGAATGTTTGACTTGTAATGCCAGAGTTAGGGGTTGAGTCAAATTCTGATCATATCTTAAAATAAATGGAATGCTTTCCAAATGGTAAATGCTTATTTCAAATGAACTTTTTCACAATTTTGCCATATGAAGGAGTAAACCATGATTTATTGAGTTTGGGGACTTTGGACTCTTTAGACTTATATTAATTTGAATATGTGTTTGTGTTGTTTGTGTTGTGATGCATTAATCCTCATTGATCATATATACAATTGTTCATGGGTTTCTGAGAAATGTTAAGAAAGAAAATGAGACACCTTATGTATCCCAGACAACTAGCTAGGCGACAAGTTGATGAGCTATTGAGATCGCAAGATTGGTATATGGAATGTGAGTCCCCATGGGTCTTTGTCTGGAAGCTAAAGGCCAACAAGATGTATACGGCAAGTTGTGTGACAACCTTGGTTCCTTTGCATCATTTCATTGCATCGCATAGTCCAGCCTTGTTTGTTGTGTAATTTCCCTATGGATATGAAAAATTATATGTAGTCTTATATGTTTATTTTACTTGCGTCGTTGTTATATAAATTGGTGGCACTACAACTGAAATGGAACTTTTCTGTGTGCAGGTGGAAGCGTTTTGTAGCTTATTTCTTGAGTTTGATTGATTTCCTTATACTTGGTCGGTCAAACCTAGTGAGTACATGTGGATTGTATTACCCATACTTCTGTTATTCTCTTGACGTAGATCCTAGTCAGGGTGTTCCTCATGGTGGTTAATCAGATCTAGCGAGTGATTCCGTTCGAAGCTGTGGTGAGATCCTTCTTTCCGCATCGCCATTGGTCTCCATCTTTCATTTACAGTCTTTATTTTTTTTCTTCGAAAACTTGAGATGTACTTCACATTCTAGAGATGAATTAGATGTTCTTTATGCTTATGATACCAGGTTTTTGGAACTTCTTTGTTGTATTTCTTTTGTCTTCGAATGTGACTTAACTTCCCTTTAGGAGTCTCATATGTGTTATATCATTCGGCTTACACACCAAATTGGGTTTTCCAAGTGTGTGCCATCATGACCTCGGTTTTTGGGTCATGACAAATCAGTATCAAAGCGCTATAATAACCGGTTTCATAAGTTAAAAAACAGGGTGTATAGTAGAGTCTTATGGATCGGTACGTAGATGTTCGTACTTATCTTCGAGAGGCTACAAGATATTAAGTAGGAGAAATTCCTTTCATTTGATACCTTTCGTGCTAGTTATTCATATCAAGTGTTGCATACCTCTAATTGATTCTTTATGTGCAGATGGTGAGGACTAGAGCCAGATTCCTAGAGGGTGAGGCCATACCTTCTGCCTATGTTCAAGTCTGTGGGTGAGGAAGACAATGTAATGGAGTTAGGGGTCATGAAAGAGCGAGAGGGGCAAAACTTCCTCGAGGATGAGCTAGGAAGGCATCGCCTGAGCATCTGCATGACCATGATGATGTTATTGAGTAGTAAGTTAAGGAGAGGGGACCAACCCAGCCTCCTTCGGTTCCCGACAACACCTCAATGCTTCAGGAATGAATTGTCAGGTTAATGGCTAGATTGGATACTACCCCTCCTTCCGGTGTTCTTCCTGGTACTTCAGGTTCTCCCATTACTATTGGTGTTACACCGCCATTTCAGGGTCCTAGTGTGGGATTTTAGACTCCTGGTTCTTCATAAGTGCCTTCTATTATATCCTCAAGATTTACAGCTCCGCTGGTTTCTGCTAATGCTGCCATGTCGATTTCTGAGCAAAAGAGTTTTGAGAGATTTATTAGATTGGCAACTCCCAGGTTTGATGGTTAGGCTTGAGAGAAGGTATATGACTTCTTGATGGAGTGCCAGGACAGGTTATTCAACTTAAGAGTCTTATAGGCACATAGTGTGTCTTACACCTCATGTCAGTTTGTAGGAGTGGCAAGGAGTGGAGGAGACCGATTCTTGCTCGTAGGCCTGTTTGTTCCCCTGTGATAGGTTTGGAGCAGTTTACTGAGGTGTTCCTTGAGAGGTTTGTACCATATAGCCTTTGTAATCAGTGTAGGGATGAGTTTGATAGATTATAGTAGGGTTCCCTATTAATTTTTGAGTAAGAGGCTCATTTTCAGGAGTTGTCTTGTTATTCCATGTTAAGTATTCCTACCGAGTTTGAGTGGATCCGTTAGTTGGTGAAGGGGTTCACCGGTTATCTCCAAAAGGCCATAGCCTCTCTTGTGTTATCAGGTTGTACATTTCACAGTATTATTGACCATGGCATGATGATTAAGAGTATTTGACAGGCTAGACAAGGTAGTGGCACCAACAGATTTTGTCGCTAGGGTCAGTTTAGTGTTCATTCATCTATAGGTTGAGATTATTTGGGTCAGGGCACCCAGGGTTACTAGGTAGACAAGTACATGCACTAATTCAGGGTACATATCGTATTGGTTGACCCAGGCCTAGTCAGCCATGTTAGGGTATGCATAGTTGATCTTTAGGTAGGGAGGATGTGCCAGCTCTTTTGGTTATTCTCAGCAAGGTTCAGGTCCTCGAGGTTGTTTTGTTTGCGATGAGATTGGGCATAAGGCAAAATATTTCCCTATCGCGCACCTTCCACTATTCAACCGGGATCACAAGATGTCCTTGCTACACCAGTCTTAGTTGTTTAAGGTGCTTCATAGAGTGCTACAGGTGGTGCCAAGGGTACCAAGGGTTGGGCTTAAGGAGCTCGAGGAGGTGCTCATGGAATGGTGACCGTAGGCTATGTTATACTAGGTAGGTCCGAGGTGGAGGCCTCTGATGCAGTGATCACAAGTATCATCCCAGTTTTCCATCACTCTGCTTTTGTGTTACTTGATCTAGTTCTACCTACTCTTATATGTCTACCTGTTTTGTTGTGAGCATTGATCATGCGTGTGAGATCCTTGCAGTACCTGTTAGTGTCTCTACCACCGCAGGTGATCTTTAGAGGTAAATCGGGTGTACCGGGGGTGTGTAGTGACATTTTTGGGTAGTGAAACTCAGGAAGATATGATTTTACTTGATATGCTTGATTTTGATGTGATACTGGGTATGGATTGGTTATCTCCCTATCATACGGTCCAACATTGTTATGCTAACACCGTGACCTTAGCTTATCCAAGTTTCCCTTTATTGGCGTGGAAGGGTACTTTGAGTTTGTATCCGAAGGAGGTGATATCATTTCTTCATGCTCGTCACGTGATAGAGAATGGGTGCTTATCTTATCTGGCCCATATACATGATCTTACCGAGGATTCATCTCCTTTAGAGACCATGACAGTGGTGAGAGAGTTCATGGTGTGTTTCCTACAGTCTTTCTAGGTGTTCCTCCAGACCATGATATTGACTTTTTGGTTGACTTTGAGTCGAGCACTCAGTGAATTTCTATCTCTCGTTATCGGATGGCTCCGGCGGAGTTGAATGAATTGAAAGCACAATTGGAAGACTTGTTGCATAAAGGGTTTATTTGGCCTAGTGTTTCACTATGGGGTGCACCGATTTAATTTGTTAAGAAGAAAGATGGTACTATGAGGATATGTATCAACTATTGATAGTTGAACAAGGCTACGATAAAAAATAAGTATCCTTTTCCTTGCATTGACAATTTATTTGATCAACTTCAAGGTGCGTCAATGTTCTCCATGATTGACTTGAGGTCTAGTTACCATCAGTTGAGAATTGATGAACCAGGTGTTTTGGCCTTATTTGGATTCCTTCGTGATTTTTTTATTGATTACATCTTTGTTTATTCCTAGAACGAAGCCGATCATGTTTGTCACTTGAGGATCGTACTTCAAAGATTCAGAGAGGAGAAGTTATATGCAAAGTTCTCCAAGTGTGAGTTTTTGCTTGAGTCAGTGGCTTTCTTGGGTCATGTGGTGATCAAGAAAGGGATTATGGTTGATCTAGCCAAGGTTGCGGCGGTTCGTGATTGGGCAAGACCTACTTCCCCTCCGAGATTCGGAGTTTCATCAGGTTAGCAGTCTATTATCATTGATTCATCTAGTGTTTCTCTTCCATAGAAGCTCTATTGACTATGTTGACTCAGAAGATGGTAGTATTTCAATGGATAGATGAGTGCGAGGTGAGATTTCAAAAGCTCAAGGAGTTATTGACCTCGACACCTATTTTAGCATTACCCAACAATTGTGTGGCATTTATTGTATTTTATGGTGTTGTGGGTGTCGATTTGGGTGGTGTGTTGATGAAAAAGGAGAGAGTTATAGCCTATGCATCTCGATGTTGAAGTTACATGAGAAGAACTACCCTACTCATGATTTGTAGTTATCGGTGGTTGTCTTCGTTTTGAAATTATGGAGGTGTTATCTCTATGGTGTACATTGTGAGGTCTTTACTGACCATCGTTGCCTTAAATATCTCTTTTTTCAACCGAATTTGAATATGAGGCAGCGTAGATGGTTGTAGATGTTGAAAGACTATGACATCACCATTCTTTATCATCCATGCAAGGTAAATATTGTAGCGGATTCTTTGAGTGGGAAAAAAAATAGCATGGATAACTTAGCCCTTCATAACACGGAGGAGAGATCTTTAGCGTTAGAGGTTAAGTCTTTGGATAGACGATTGGTCCGACTTGATATTTTATAATCTCGCAGTATTTTGTCCGTTGTGGAGGCTAGGTATACATTGATGGATCAAATTCCTGCCCACCAGTTTAAGGATGACATGTTGGGAGTGCTCCGAGACAAATTGTTGAAGGGTGAAGTTAATTTGGCTTCTCTTGATTTTGAATGAGTTTTGAAGATTTGTGGCCATATTTTTATACCTAGAGTTGGTGGTTGGGTGTGTATGATATTAGAGGAGGCTCATTGTTCAAAGTACTCTATTAATCCAGAGGTGGAAAAGATGTATCATGACTTGAAGCACCACTATTGGTGCGGTAGCATGAAGAGGGAGATCGTTCACTTTGTAGCCAAGTGTTTGAATTGTCAAGAAGTGAACTATGAGCATCAAAGACTGGGTGGGACAATGCAAAGGATGCCCATTCCCGAGTGGAAGTGGGAGCGCATTACTATGGACTTTGTGATTGGATTACCCTTTACTTTGGTTAAGTATGATTTTGTTTGGGTGTTTGTGAACCGGTTGACCAAGTCGGCTCATTTCATTCCAATGAAGAATTGTTAAAATGTGTAGCAGTTGGCCAAGATCTACATTCGTGAGACTTTTTTGTTGCATGGAGTTCCTATTTCTATTGTGTCTGATAGAGGCACTCAGTCCACCTCACATTTTTGGAGTTTTATACAGGATAAGATTGGTACCAAGCTTGAGTTGAGTACCACTTTTCATCCCAGACAGATGGTCAGTCCGAGCGGACTATTTAGGTGCTTAAGGATATCTTTCGGGCTTGTGTCATAGACTTTGGTGGTCATTGGGACCAATTCCTATCCTTGTGGAGTTTGCTTATACTAACATTTACCATTCCAACATTTAGATGGCACCAATTGAGGCTTTGTATAGGAGGAGATATAGATCTCTTAATGGATTGTTTGATTCAATGAGGTTCGACATTGGGGTACAGTCTTGTTGAGAGATTCCATGGATAGAGAGAAATCGATTCAGTAGCGTCTTGTGACTGCCTAGAGTAGGAAAAAGAGTTATGCGGATAGGCGTGTTCATGATGTATCCTTTGCTATTGGTGAGCGGGTTTTGCTTAAAGTGCTACCCACTAAGGGTATGATGAGGTTTGGAAAGAAAGGGAAGGTTAATATGAGGTTTATTGGCCCTTTAAAGATTTCAGGGAAATATGGTGATGTAGCCAATAGGTTGGCTTTGCCTCTGAACCTTTCAGGGATTCACCTCGTATTTCATGTTTTGATGCCTAAGCGGTCCCACCATGATAATTCCCATGTGATTCAGTGAGACTTGGTTGCTTTTGATCAGGATATGTCCTTTGAGGAAGAGCCTATTGCTATCTTTGATAGGCAAACTAGGTAGTTGAGATCCAAGCATATTGATTTGGTGAAAGTGTTGCAGAGGCACTAGCCCATTAAGGATGCTACATGGGAGGTGGAGTCCGGCATGCATCATAGCCCATATTGATGAGTGCGAGGTGAGATTTCAAAAGCTCAAGGAGTTATTGACCTCGACACCTATTTTAGCATTACCCAACGATGGTGTGGCATTTATTGTATTTTATGGTGTTGTGGGTGTCGATTTGGGTGGTGTGTTGATGAAAAAGGAGAGAGTTATAGCCTATGCATCTCGACGTTGAAGTTACATGAGAAGAACTACCATACTCATGATTTGTAGTTATTGGTGGTTGTCTTCGTTTTGAAGTTATGACGGTATTATCTCTATGGTGTACATTGTGAGGTCTTTACTGATCATCGTAGCCTTAAATATCTCTTTTTTCAACCGAATTTGAATGAGGTAGAGTAGATGGTTGTAGATGTTGAAAGTCTATGACATCACCATTCTTTATCATCGATGCAAGGTAAATATTGTAGCGGATTCTTTGAGTGGGAAAAAAAATAGCATGGATAACTTAGCCCTTCATAACGTGGAGGAGAGACCTTCGGCGTTAGAGGTTAAGTCTTTGGATAGACGATTGGTCCGACTTGATATTTTGAAATCTCACAGTATTCTGTCCTTTGTGGAGGCTAGGTATACATTGATGGATCAAATTCCTGCCCACCAGTTTAAGGATGACATGTTGGGAGTGATCCAAGACAAATTGTTGAAGGGTGAAGTTAATTTGGCTTCTCTTGATTTTGAGTGAGTTTTGAAGATTTGTGGCCATATTTTTGTACCTAGAGTTGGTGGTTGGGTGTGTATGATATTGGAGGAGGCTCATTGTTCAAAGTACTCTATTAATCCAGAGGTGGAAAAGATGTATCATGACTTGAAGCACCACTATTGGTGGTATAGCATGAAGAGGGAGATTGTTCACTTTGTAGCCAAGTGTTTGAATTGTCAAGAAGTGAAATATGAGCATCAAAGACTGGGTGGGACAATGCAAAGGATGCCCATTCCTGAGTGGAAGTGGGAGACCATTACTATGGACTTTGTGATTGGATTACCCTTGACTTTGGGTAAGTATGATTTTGTTTGGGTGTTTGTAACCGGTTGACCAAGTCGGCTCATTTCATTCCAATGAAGAATTGTTAAAATGTGTAGCAGTTGGCCAAGATCTAGATTCGTGAGATTTTTTGGTTGCATGGAGTTCCTATTTCTATTGTGTCTGATAGAGGCACTCAGTCCACCTCACATTTTTGGAGTTTTATACAGGATAAGATTGGTACCAAGCTTGAGTTGAGTACCACTTTTCATCCCAGACAGATGGTCAGTCCGAGCGGACTATTTAGGTGCTTAAGGATATCTTTCGGGCTTGTGTCATAGACTTTGGTGGTCATTGGGACAAATTCCTACCCCTTGTGGAGTTTGCTTATACTAACATTTACCATTCCAACATTTAGATGGCAACAATTGAGGCTTTGTATAAGAGGAGATATAGATATCTTATTGGATTGTTTGATTCATTGAGGTTCGACATTGGGGTACAGTATTGTTGAGAGATTCCATGGATAGAGAGAAATCGATTCAGTAGCGTCTTGTGACTGCCTAGAGTAGAAAAAAGAGTTATGCGGATAGGCGTGTTCATGATGTATCCTTTGCTATTGGTGAGCGGGTTTTGCTTAAAGTGCTACCCACTAAGGGTATGATGAGGTT